>BSBK01000619.1:1970000-2237500 GCA_027943335.1 Chamaecyparis obtusa | reverse complement strand
TAATTAATTCATGATGCACCTTTTAATGATTTTAATTCATGGTCCACCTCCAGCAGGTCCTAGTAGTAGCACCATGCCACCTCCAGGAGATGGAGATAGAGAGAGTGTCATCTAGCCCTCATTTTGTGTGATATTTTTTGAACCTTTGAGGATTTTGTATGATGCAACTGATGAGTTATGTTATGTTATACATATGATTCATATGATTTATGTTTATAATGGATGTTTATGATGTTTATGATCAATGAAAATGATGATGTCTAATATGATCAAATGCATTGCAATTTCTATATGTGTGAATGTATATGTGATGCAAATAATATGGATGTTCTAATAGGGGTGGATAAAAATGTATTGTATATGACTTAAAAAATAAAATAAATGTACCTTATATGATATTATATAGACTAATGCATATAATTAACTAAATGTATCTAAAGATGGCTAAAATGAACTCATCTAAGATGAATGGATCAATTCATATGAACTTAACTAATGTGAACCTAAGTGCACCTAATAAAATTTAAATGTATCTAAAATAAATGAATTAATGATTGATGTAAAATGAGTCAATACACCCTATAGAAACCCTTCATTATAAGTCAATACGCCCTATAGAAACCTTATATGATCTTATGTGGACTAATGCATATAATTAACTAAATGTATCTAAAATGAACTCATATAAGATGAATGGATCAATACATATGAACTTAACTAATGTGAACCTAAGTGCACCTAATAAAATTTGAATGTATCTAAAATAAATAAATAAATGATTGATGTAAAATGAGTCAATACACCCTATAGTTACCCTAATTGAATAAAGACCCCAATCAAAACCTTAATTAAATTCTAATTGTATTAACCCTTATTATAATTGTAACACTAACCCAAATCATAGTTGAATAATTGCAACCCCAACCCTAAAATTGAGTCATTAAAATTGAGTCAAAATAATAGTGATTTGAGTCATTGAAATTGAGACCAAAAAAATGCATAACATAAAATATAGTGTTTCTACCTTTTTGTAGACAAAGAACCCAATAGAAAAAACAAAGTATTCATGAAAAGGCCAAGTTTAAACCAAGGTTTTGGCATGTGTACCAAAAGGCCAAGATAAATATATCAAGCCTATCTTGTTAGTTTCATCATTTTGTAGTGTGATAAGGAGAGCCAATATCGTAATTACCAAATATCATCAAGTTGTGTCCTATTATTCCACAAAAACTCAAGATTAAGCTAGGGCATCGTCACAATAAGATTAACAAAAACAAAGGCAGGTATATATGGTTTGTCCTTCATTAAAGTTGTTCAATTTACAAGGAAGAATGATTTTAATGAATTGATATTTTAGTGTTTCTGATTGATAAAACAAAATTTGCAAAAATCATTGCACAATACTTCTGATTGATAAAACAAAATTTACAAAAATCATCGCACAATACTTTGGATGTACCCACATTGGAAAACCCTAGCTACAAAGGTACTTGACATTAAATGTTTAATTCAAATGTTGGATGTTCCATGAAAAGTAAATTGACATCACCAAGACATATATTGTCTCTGGAGCTTGATAGCATAGAAATGAAAACATTTCATTTAATGTTGTCTTTTGGTTAGAAGTGTATGCAATCCTATAGCACTGGCAGTTTCTTTTAAGGTTTATCTAATTTAAAATTTAGAAGTTATATTGGTTTAAGCATTGAACATTGATGTAATTTTCTAATATGGGTTGGTTACTTTAAGAAAAAAAACTTTTACCTCTTATTAGTACTCAATGGTAATATAATTTTTACACATTGTTTAGCTTGGAATCATTTGTGTTTACTAGGACCACATATTCTAATGAAAATAATAGTAGCTACAACTACAAGAAAATACAATAATCTTTATAATTGTGCATGGATTTTTGACAGATCAAAAAAACATAGAGGTCAACATCATCTATATAGTTAAATTCAAATACTCCCATCAAAGAAAAGAAATATTATAGCAATGTATGATGATATATACTTTTTGGATTGACATGACTACCTAATTCAAATGGTTATCTAGTGATTGAAGCAAATGGTGGTCTGAATCAACAACATAATTCATTATGTTGATCATTCACTTTATATAAGATCTTTAAATCATAAAATCCATGGATTGCCATTTGTACCTTGAATGCATGTGTCATACTTTTTTTCATTTCTTTGCCCACATATTTTCTCTTCTTGTCTTGTAAATTTTCAATGTAGTAGTTGTTGCTAGTGTTTTAAATGCAACCCTTATCATTCCTAGCTTCCATTTAAATAGTGTGTGGAAAGATCATAGGTAATTTTATGATGTTTTATTTGATTATTTCCCCTTTCTTGAGTTATATTTTTATAGTAGTTAAGTCATCTTGTTTATGGCCAATATATATCCATGTGTTCAAACTCTTGGGTGTGAGTGTTCAGGAGGTTTTTGCGAGAACACATTCTATAGGCATTATAAAATTTAAAATGATTGTTTTATCCTTCCTACTTAGTTATTATATTTTTGTGTGATATGTTTAGGTCTCTTTTCAAATCTATGGTTTGATTGTTTTTTCCTAAGTTGTTACCAAACACAAATAAAATAATGGCAAACCTTTCATACCCCTCTTATCTTTCTTTGTACTTTGTGTACAATAACCTTTCATAACCTATAGTTTTTTTTACATTGATAATTCTCTTTTATAATTTCTAGTACCTTGCGAGGCAATTTCAATCGGGAAATAACTCATACATCATTTTATTTAGCCTCTAGATGCCCTCGTAATGGTTTTTACCAATTTTTAAAGGAAAATAGATATCTAAAATGTATAAAGAGGATTTTATAGTTCCTTTTATTCCCTTACATGGGTACAACCACCTCCATAACTTCTTTTGGACAACATTACATTAATGTGCTCCCAAAATGCAACTTTTGTTGTTTGACAACTTTTCTAACCTTTGGATTTTTTAACCAAATGACTAAACCATTATCCCTGTCACCTAAATATGGTCTCATAAGACTCCATGGATGCCAAAAACACAAAACCACTACCATCCTAACATCATACCTTGATGTAACAAAATTGACAATATTTGCACTACCTTGACAATTTCTTGTCAATTACATCTTTATGGCTCAAGACCTCAAAAAATGGACTCATAGACATTATTTACATCACAAATGGTCATCATAGACCTTATTACATGAAATAAAATAAAAACACTAGACATTATACCATATGGAGCTCATTGTTCCATGAGGACCTATTAGGTGCTCCTACACCACTTCTCTACTAGTATCAAGATGAGAACATGTAGTGTTAGGGTCCTTGTTCAATCTCATTTGTTAATATTTATTACTATTAGGATTTATTTTTTTCAAGGATCTATATCTTGGTTGAAAGAACCTATTTTAGGATTTTAGTCATAGTAGCAAGGTAGTGAATTATTTGATAAAATTCTTCGGTAGACATGTATGAAAAATGTGGTAGCATAGACAAGGCAATGAGCATTCCATCACCACGAGTCCACATTTATTTGAGCCACATGTTTCTATTATTTCTCATATTTTAATGTATTTTTTATCAAATTAAAAATGTAACACTTATGATGCTCAATTGATGGTGTTGATTAAATGTATATATTTTGTGTGATTCTGTCACCCTTGGTGGAAATAGGTAATTGAGTAAAGACATCCTGAACCCTTTTTCCAAGGGTCCTGCATAGTCTAGATAAAGGAAAGGAAAGGAACATGAAATATATCAAATATTTATGATGCTATTTTATTGCTAAACACATGTTTGTATTATTTCTCATATATGTAATGTAGTGTTTATCAAATTGTAAATGTAATGCTTTCAGTGCTAAATTGTTGATGTTGATTACATGTATATATTTTGTGTGATTCTATCACCCTTGGTGGAAATAGGTAATTGAGTAAAGACATCCTAAACCCCTTTGAAAAGGATCCTGCATAGTCTACATAAAGGCAAGGAGAGGATTCTTCTCATGGATCGGCAAGTATAAGTCAATACACCCTATAGAAACCCTTCATTATTTGTTTGCTTTCTCTTTATACCCATCTTGGAGTGGGTTAATAATAAGATAGGTTTTAGCAACTATATTTTGTCAAACCTTTCATTGTTTTCTCACCTAAACCACCTTGACATCAGCATGGTATAGCTCAATCCACTTTCACATCCCTCATATATGTATTAGAGTTGTCTACATAGCTAGCCTATTTTATAGGGTCCTTTTGTGTATTCATAACCATACTCTACTTCGATCCACTACTAATTCATGATAGCCATAATATCACTCTAGAGACAACATACACATGATATTTATTTGCCTATAACAACTACATGGTCACTCCCTCAATCACATTCTTGTACCATCAATGTACCTACTTGTTGTATCCATGTCATTGGTCAGTTTTTTATTCAACCTTTTCCTCTCTATGATCCCTCAATATAAGTGATCCATAAAACTACCTCTAAATTTCAACCAAGATTAAATGTGAGGGCATGAGAATCCCATGCCAGTAAAAAATGTTTCAATAAATTATTGTTGAACCTCATCAAGGATACATTGGATATATATGATTTAGACCACTATCAAGTACTCTTTCTCTTTAGCTCTATAATAGTTTTTTGGCTATTAAATTACAACTTCTTGTTGTCTCTCTCCATGGAATTCTAAAATTTATTTCCTCTCAAAATAATAATCGACCCTCTACCAACTATCTCTCTCATTTGATGGAGTATAGGTACAACCAAATAGGTATTTGTTAGATGTGTCTTCTTTAAGTGAGGGAAATTCAGGAAGAGAAGAGGAAAGAGAGACATATAGAAGTTCTAAAAGAGGGAGACCAACTAAAGGTCAAAACATTAGAAGAAAATTATGTAAACACATAGAATTTTTTTCTTATTGAAGGGGGCTCATGCTCATATGATGATGAGAGCATAGGCAACATCAAGGTTCCCTTGAGCTACAAATATCCATAGAAATAATGGGTGCCCAAGGAACTTCCTCCAATAAACACTAATTTTTGTGTTAATGATAGGATATATCGCATAGCACCATCATCATTACATGGTTTGGGCCTATTTTCCATGGATGGCATAAAGGTCTATTACAATAAATTTGTTGAATTGATGGATTATGTTAGACCTTGTTACATTTACAAAGATTGGATGCAGCTAGTTCAATATACATGAAATATGCATAGGTATGCACTGTTAAAAAATTATATGTAGCTAAAAGATAATGATCAAAGTAAAAGAGTGGCTATGTACATTGATGGAAGGCCAAAAGTAACATGGAATATTGTAGGTTTCATAAATATTACATGACCTGGGTCAACAAATAGGCAATCCAATTGCATATTCAAGGCACACGAGGGCAACTATGTATTCGTATGTATGATAAAATCAATAACTCCAGGGAAGAGTTGCTAATCAATTACAAATTGAATCGCATAGATATAAACAAAGTTACTATGGGGGTGGTACGTACTATATACCATTTTAACCAACCTCCAATTAATGACTCCAATATACCATTTTATTATTATATTTTTCATAAGTCTATTGGTTTCATTTCGCTAATATTTTTTTATATTTAATTTTTGTCATAGTGGGACATTGAACATAGGGGGGAGCCTCCAACCTATAGCATAGATCATGATGCATCTATAGGTGCTTCTACCCAATAGGTTTACCTCATTATAATTGTACAAATTAGATATAAGCAAAATATTATATTATTATTATTTTTGTAATTTTATTGGGTTAAAGAATCCAATATACAATTTTATTATTATGTTTTTTTTAAAAGTCTAATGGTTTCATTTCACTAATGTATTTTTATATTTAATTTTTTTCACAGTGGGACATTGATCATAGGGGGAAGTCTCTAGCCCATGCGACAAATCAAGATGCATCTACAGGCACTTTTATCCAACAGGTTTACCTTATTGTAATTGTACAAATTAGATACAAGCAAAATGCTATATCATTATGTTCTTTTTGTTAGACTTTTGGATTAATTTTGATAATGTTACTAATATTCTTCTCGCATTTGGATGTTCAAGGAAAGACACCTGTAGTAGATGAGAGCATCAATATAGAGGTGGACTCACTATTATGAGATGATGACATCGCATATTCCACAAACCCTATTGATATGATTAGGAAGACACAAAAAATGCAATAAAGAACACATTCAATTGTTACTCATAGTGCCTCAAATAGATGAGATAAGAGAAAGGGTGAAAAGAATGACTGAGAGATAACAAAACTTGCAAGTAATCTATCATGAAATCTTTAATTATAACATAAGGTCATTCATGGTTTATATTTTATACTCTTTTATGTCATGAACTAAAATATGTGTTGTTTTTATAGGATTTTTTGCATCCTCGTGATGCTACTGACCATGGTCGAGGCACTCTAGGTACTTCAGGTGTTGGCCATGTTCTTGTGCATACACCACCTCATTTGACCCCATCATCCATGCCTATATTTTCTCCTGAAATGTCCCCAACACGCAGCATGCAGGCATCAAGTAGTACACCCTCTATTTGTGAATGCATGGCAAAGGATGCACCAGGACATGTACTTGGGGATGCAGAGGCCACTAGTACTCATGATGATGTTTTAGCAATATTTCTTGGATCTTCATATATTACTAGTAAGGTAACATTGTCAGTCACATTTGTGGTGACCACTGATTTTGTTCCCATAAAGATAGAGAAGGTCCTAGGTACTTTAAAAAATGTAATTATTATTATATATAGTCCAATTGTAATTTACTTATTCATTACTCTTTTTAGACTATTGATCCCATGATTTTTTTTGTAGGAAATGATGTTTTTTATAAAAATCTAAATGATATTACATGGGAGATCTTTGGGCCCACCATACGTACATGGTGGAATGCCCAAAATCAATAATTAAAAGATGAACTCATTAGCCATTTAGTTGTGTTGTTTGAAAATGACACGTTCAATAAAACCAAGGTCCTTCAGAAAGTTGGTACATATCTAAAGTATATGAGGGACCAATATAGGTCACATTTAGAGAAGAACAAAAAGTACAAGCTTCCCCCCATGATTCTAGAGAGGGAGTGGAAGGACCTGGTGTCGGATGGAAAGGAGAAGTCTGAAAAGAAAAAAAGGACATACACCATCGGGCCAAGGAAGGTATGTGATACTATCAACAATATAATTATGTATTAATTGCTCTTTATTTTTACATAATCTAACATATTTCAAACTTTTCATAGGCTTCCCGACACATTGAATGCAACAAAGGAAAGAATAGAAAAATACGAGCAGCACAAACTTGGCTATGTTGGTTATATGAAAGTTGTTGCATGAATTGTAAGTATCAATAAATGAAATGTTCCATTGAAATAATAAATTGCAAAAAAAAATTATTTAATCACACCATAGAAGCAAAATTATTGATATTATGCAAAAATACAAGGCTTTGAATTCAATAGAGTGCCCACATAAGATGACATGAAGATTTCCTTCCAGCAAGGCGATGGAGTCATGGTTCAATTCCTAAGAGTATTGAGTGGGAAAACACAAGCTTCTAGTGCATCTAACATGTAGGTAAATAACTGAAATGAACATTATTTAAAATTAAATACTTGTGCAATCTGTTGGTGCTCTCAAAATTTGGTACAAATTTGGAGTGACCAATTGAAAATTTTCTCTAAGGCAAGGTGAGTACCTTTGAAAATTTGTCGAAGATGCCTAATTGGTATGCTTGTGAAAGACATCCTGATGATTTTCATAAGATACAACTTGGGAATAGGTTCAACACCTTTCATATGACATATGCAGTGGGTTCCAGCTCCTAAATTTCAAATTTGATATGTTTAGGGAGTAGCCATTTTAAGGTGTTCACTTAAATTTGCACTTTTGTCTAAGTGTCAAATCATTATAACAGACCCTGTTTGCACTTAAATATCTTGTGTCCAAAAATGTTTCATGACCCACCATTTTGAGGATATTTAGTATGCATATCAAAGAACCTATATTCCAAAGCTCAAGCCATTTCAAATCCATTTGATTAGGTTTCAAACCCCTCAAAGTTGGTAGTTTGTTGTTGTTATGCACCTGTGTAATTGTTCAGAATTCTAGAAGGGCTTGTTTGACCAGTCATATCTTTGACCCAATCGACCCTATTGAGAAAATTCCTATTGAATCATATTCCAAGGGTCAAGAACTTCCTATGTTTCAATTTTCACGTCACGAAGAGTTCATTTGGTCAATTTGCTAAGCCCATTCTGTTTACAGTTTCTATCAATGTGCTAAACTGTCAAATGCATATTTCTGGATGCCCTACTTTGAGGTCTTGATTATTTGTACCCGGTCAAATGCCCTGCATAATTGAGTTTTCTTTTGTATTTAAATCATGAAAATGTACCTACCCGAGGAGTTTCAGACTCATACCAATCCGGTTTTCCATTTTGCCAGGGCATTTCCATTTCCAATTTGTTAAAAGTTTCACTGAATATGCAGAATCCAGAATTAAGTGGCCTACTTTGAGGCTTTTTAGTTTGTGTTTTATGTGAGATCCAGCATAATTGAATATGGTTCCATACTGAAGACATGGAAGACAACTTGCCTATGGATTTTGAGGTCCCTACCAATCCATTTGATCAGTTTTCTTGGCCATTTCCAAAACTGATTTATGCATATTTCACTATTTTTGGTCCTAAATGTTTCTGACAGGCTGACTTTGTTGATTAATTGTGATTGACCACTTGATCTTCAGAGTGAGGTGATGATGGATTTGTATTCCTCGTATGGAGGCTAATCAGTGCCCAAGTTGCCGGCTTATGAAAGTTTTAATGGGTCATTTTTCAAAGCCAGTTCCGGAGGCAACTGTAGTGATTCTAGCAGTGCGGACAGACAACGTTTCAAAGTGGCTATGTTTGGTTATGAATATCTTTTGGCTCAAATCTTTCTGAGCAATTTTATTTGATCGGTGTACTATAGTGTTGGAGGTGAGCATGTGTTCCTGGTGGCATGATCCTATGAGGCCTTTTGGTCAATTTTTAGAGCCGCTCTCAGATGCCAGTTGGTGCTATTTGGCAACTTTGCAAAGGATGAAAAGGTGAACAGTATGTTTGAAATTTCGATGCACTATGGTCAGTTTTCATGTGGTGATTGCATGGTGAAAAAATTGAAGGCAAACATGTTGACCATGTCGTGTTTCCAAAGATGTCAACTTACCATTAAAATGATGTGTTGACATGCCATATGATGATAAAGTTTTGCACATGTTGTAATTGTGTATTTTCTCAATGTGCTAGCATGTCTCTTTTTGGCTAAATATTTTCACCTCATAATGGGTTGTGCACACCATATCATGTTGCCCTTTTTTTTATTTTGAAAATGTTGTGATTCTCCAGATGTTGGCAATGAAGACCAAAGGGCAACGTGCCTTTTGAATTGAATGCACAATCAACAAAGAAGTTAAATGCTAATGAAGAGTTTGTGAAAAATGAAGTAAATGGGAGGAGCTCACATTTTTTATTAGAATAGGCACATGCCAATAAAGGACATTGGCTTGCAAATTTAAAACACAGGAAGAAGGAGACAAGCACACAGCAAACCAAAGGCCAGCACAAATGTAAACAAAGGATTGCCAGTACAAATGCCATTATTTTAAGAGACATTTGCAGCACATGATGGGAATGCATGTGTGCCAATAAATAATGAAGCCCACACATAAAATGAAATACACTTCCAAACCAATGGATCTTGCAAACACAGATTTGCAAAAAAGAAAAACACAGTCATATTGGGGGGGGCATAACTTTTTATTGAACTATTGGATCGAGTTTATTTTCAGATATGTTGTCAAAAACCTAGTTCTCTAGATTCTCACTAGAGCGATTTTCCAAATTCTTCTTGGTTCACGAGATATGGGCGACTGAGTGCGGCACTATTAAAATTGCCCATTAAAACTTCAAGACCAATTATCCAACATTGGCTGGGTGAGGGTTTATTTTTGTGTTTATATGCAATAGCACTCCAATGCATTGTAAACATAGAGCCAAGAGGCTACTTGGTGGGCCCCTTGGCTGGAGGTCTTTGTGTGTGGCGGGCCCCACATATTTTGAATGAAAATGTGAAGAAGGCTTTAAAACCCTCAGCAGAATTGTCCCACATTGATCCTGGATTGAGAAATTATAGTGTTTATATGGAATGCTCCTCACATAGTGAAATAGATTGAGAGAGAGGAGGCTCTACTCGCATGACCAATTGGAGGCTCTGCTCATGCCGTCTTGTGCAGTCACCTTGATTTCCATGCCGGTGGGCCCAAGATAAAGAAATTTTGCAAACGACCCGCGAGATGAGATGGACACATGGCACCCGGTCGAGTAGTTGCGAGGAGATAACTGTGAGGAGAGAAAACTGCCGCAATCCAGAGATAACCGCCAGTCGCCCAGTCGCAAGATGCTAGCGGTTAGAGGCCACTCATTCAAAGACCCAGAGACCTGCAGTCGCCCAATCTCATAATGTTAGTGGTTAGAGGCAAATGAATTAGAGATTTAGAGACAAGCCCAGTCATGAGATCTCTTAATATTAATAGTTAGAGGCCAAGGATTCAGAGATTGTGAGATGGCCTTAGTCACCAAGTCGTCGAATGAAGATCCAGAGACTTGGAGACTGGGGCTTATTGCAAGGTCTTTTGATTAACTGCAATTAAGAAATCAATTTGGAGATTGAGAGACTAAGGAGATTCTCCAGGTCTCTAAAAGAAACTGTGGTTAAGCGATGACTCCAGAGAGCTAGAGACTGCTCAGTCTCCAAATCTCCAGATGGACAGAGTTTAAGGTGAGTTTATCCAAGCAACCAATTAGAGCGTGACACTTGGTGAGATCTGGTGAGGTCTGAGGAAAAAGCCAAAAATAAAGGATTTAAAATCTCATAAAGTTCAACATTTGGGATAAACTCGAATTTATTAAATGCTAGGGGCTTGCATAGAGATGTGATTGCTGCAGATTCATTTTTTAACCAAATATAGCAATATAATATCTTTTCAAAAATGCCAAAAGATGACGGATGCAATGATGGTGGTTAGAACTAGATTTGATCAAGTAGGTGAGAGCAGTAGTCAGTTTTAATCTGATGATCAGATTTTTCCAAATAGGACAAACTTGCAAGCAGGAATATTGTGAAAGCTATTGAAATCAGATTTTCCAGATTAAAGGATAAGATCATAACATTAAAAAGAGAAATTAGATATTTTTGAGGATACAGATGTTTTCAAATTTTTGAGGTGTCTGAGAATATCAAATTTTAGAGGAGAGAGAAGACAGTGAGATCAGATTTGCAAAGCAGACAGGTGTTAGTCAAGTGAAGATTTTAGGGTTTCTCTCTCAGTCTTTTTATTCTCTTCTCCTCTCTATTTTAGGGGTTCCTGTTCCTGTTCTTGGAGGGTTCTTGTACTTGCTTAGTTAAGAGCAGGTCTCTTGATGTTGAATATTGAAAATACAAGCTTTGCAGAGCAGACTTCTCATTCTGAGTCTAAGCTTTTTGAGTAAAGAGTCTTTGTATGTATTGATACACTTTTCATGAAATACAGTACAATTTTTGTCCTGGTTTTGTTACTGTCTCTTAGCTTTGTGTTTGCTCTTGTATGTTTTCATTTGTAAGGCACATAAAAATATACTAGTTGTTAGGCAATTACTCTAGTTGTTTCATGAGTTTCTTTCAAGGAAAGGATTAAATCCTCATGTGCAATTTCAAAGAATGAACACATCTATTAAGATCTTGATGATAACAATCTAAGATTGAGAAGACAGTATGTCAGGCATTCTATCTAAATTGTATGTAGTTTGCAAGGCACACTACCATATTTTCTTGAAATTCCTCTATTGATTCATGTTAGAATCTTATGCCCAAAGGATTAGGCACTGGTCTGATTTTTGTTTATGCAACTACCTTTCTGTCATCAAGCACAAAATTTATCATTACCAGTATATTTAGTTTCTTTAGTTTATGCCTATTGTGAAGGGACTGTGTCTAAGTGGTACAGTTCACATTTGGTGATTCCTTAAAGAAAGAATCAGAGGTTAACCTTCCTTGAGTTGAACTCATAAAAAGAAGAAGGATCCATATCCTTATCCCATTGTTCATGTTGTTATATTTGTAATTTCCCTTGTCATATTCTATAACAGGTTGTTCTCAGCTGTCTACAGAATCATCTTTCACTGAAGTAGTTTTGAGTAACACAATAGCATGACAGTGAAGACCTAATCCACTAATCAAAAGCTTACTTGAAATATAGTAACCTATTCATAGGCAATACCCGCCTGAGTCTTGTGGAGCTCGAAGCAGAAGGAGGATCTTATCCAATCCTCATCAATTAGGCTTTTCTTGCAAACTTGGAGCCCCTTTTAACTGAGAATCAAGCCCATAACTTGCCAAGTTTGACCCCACAAGAAAAATCCCTAACATAATCTATTCAATATTAATTTCCACCATAAAGTGACTATGTGCCTTTTTTTAATAGGCAAGCAATAATAAAAATGCACATGACATTGGAATGCAGCTTGGTGAGGATGGAGCACAACCTACACATGAAGGTCATGGTGTGCATCCCAGCACTAGAGGTATTCATGTGCTATACAAAACTTTTAATGTAATTATTAATACAATTAAACATATTTAATTATAATTAGTGTAGTAATTAATGTAATCTTTTCTATTTTTAATTTAGAGCATGTAGAGCATGATCAACATGTTGAGCATGATTAGGCTAGGCAATATCAGGAACATGATGTACCCCCATCAGGTAAAGAGGACCATTGTTATTCTTTTAAATTAATTTAATTTCAATTGGTGTATTGATTAATGTAATCTTTTGTGTTTCAACTCCAAAGGATTTAGAGGGTGTTCAACATGTTGATGATGAGGCTAGACAACATGATCAAGAAGATGGTGTGGCCCCATTAGGTAAAGAGAACCCTTGCAATGTTCTTTTAATTAATGAAATACTTGTAGCAATAATAATAAAACTTATCAATTTAACCCATTTATTTGTTATTGCAGTGGACCCCCTTTGCATAGGTCTCCACATCGTGAGGACATGACTAGGCATACATTAAGATCACGAGCAGAGGGCACAAAAACTAAAGAGTGGAGAATGATGAAGAAAATGATACTCCACTTTGTCTTTACTTAGCTTCAAAAAAAGAAGTGATTGTAATCATATTATGCGTTAATGAATGAATTTTATGTGTTAATGAATAACTATTATGTGTTAATGAATGTTAATGAATTTTATGTGATAATGAATGAATGTTATATTTTATTAATGGATAAAATAATAAATGAATGTTATATATTAATGGGGAATTTAGAGTGATGTTAGGGGGGGGAGGGGCCAAATGAGCTTCCACCTTCACGTGGTTGGCCTTGTTAAGTAGAGAATAATAAACTATTATTGAAACAAAGAGAAGCTCAATAAGGTAACACACTTTTCAATATTTCATTATGTTGCACTATTAATCTTATTGAATAATGTATATTAAATCTTAATTGTAGGGTCTAACAAAGCCAACACGAACAATAGCACCACAAGTTGTTGGGTATTATGAACTCCCATATTTTCTTGTATGCACACTAACACTATGATTGAAAACTTTCTCACTATATGTACGCTAACACTATAACAATGTTGACTAATCTCTATTTCTAGTTTGGAATGTGCAATTAGTTTGAGTTATTTCTATTTTTTAATTCACTTATGTGATGATAAGCACTAATGATTTAGACTCATTTTCCAAGTTATCTCTTGTGTGAGATAAGGCTTCTTTTTTATTGTGATATAAGAATTGTTAGCACCAGTTATATTCTCTATAACTTACGGATATAACTGAGACTCTTTGTTCCCTGGTCATATGGTGACTACGGGCCCAATTTTTTAGCCCCAGGGGCCTATTGGGATTTTTCAGTGATGGGAAGATGATCATCAAATTTAGGCCCATATTATGTTAATGGTAGCACTGCATTAGCCCTTTCAGACACCTTTTTTGGGCCCTCTAGTGCAGCTCTTGGTTTTTTGCTCATAACTTGAGCATATGGTGTCAAAATTGGGCAAATGAGATATCGTCCAAAATATGGTTCTGAGTATGTGCTAAAATGTTTTCACAGTTCTAAGTCATTAAATCTAAGATTGCTCAAGAATGAGATCTCAAATGGTGACTCATAGCTCTCTATTCATGGAGTGCAAGGGTTTATGATGGAGGCCCTTAGATTAGACCTAGTTTGTGCCCATGCAAGTACACCATAAAATGAGAGATTCAAAGAGAAAAAGCAAGAATTCTAGTCTCCATCATCATCAAGTATGCATGAAAATGAAAATGAAAGCTATTCTATATGATAACAATGCATGAAAGCAAACTAATCTATGAAAGGAAATGCTTATGCAAGATTATTCTATGAAAGGAAATATGAATCTAATCTACTATGCAAGTGCAAAATTAATCTAAATGGATTGTCATGGGGCATGAAAGAAGAAGACAAGAAAAGAGAAGTTTCAATATCCAAGCTCAAGTGCTCAAGAATCTTCTCCAAAATTGCTCTCCAAACTTGTAGCATAACAATACTTAAAATCTAGATGTATCCAAATGAGAAGAAGAGGGCTCCTTTTAAAAGAAAGCAGATGGTCAAGATTAAGAGGAAAAAATAAATGAGCAATGGTGGAGATTAAATATTGGTTGATCCATGTGCTCAAGATTCTTTAAGAGGCAAAAGGATGAAAAGGCCCACCACTTAAAATTATGTGCATTCAAAGTGGAGAGAAAAAGGGATTTTTATTTATTTTATTTCTTTTTTCAACACAAAGAGATATTTAAGTGGGGATTTTATTAAAAGAGGAATTTTATTTTAATAAGATAATTTTATTTAATTAAAAGGGAAATTTTCTTTTAATTAAATGAGGCTTAGGATGAAATGATCAAACCTTAGGAAATATTGAAATAATTGAATTAATTACGATTTGATCAAAGAAATTGATTTGAATTGAAAATATTGTAAAGCATTGATTCAGGAAATTGATAAATTGATGAATGGGGGCCCAAAGTCTAGGCAACCATTTAGGGTGCATACATTTGCTCCTCTTTGACTAATGTGTGATCTTCATAGGAACACATGTAGTCAAAGAATGAAATTGAAATGTGAGATCGATTTGGGATCACAAAACAACCTAGACGTGTGATCGATGGACGGGAACACATCAGGACAAAGATAAGATGATTGAAAAAGACAAGGCCAACACCCCTATAAATAGGTATTTGTCAAGTCTCAAGCAAGGTTTGATTGATAGGTTTGATAAAGCTGAATCAAGGATTGAAGTTTGATAGGTACTGCCCCCTCGTGATTGAAATCAAAATGAGATAGAGGAGAAATAGAAAATTGATAAATTTGATCAAATCAAACTAAAGATAAGGTTCTTGATGTAAGATGAAAGATATAAGGATCACAGAACCAAGGCAGATCATCAAGAAAGATTATGCCCCAAGGTTGAATCAGAAGAAAAGAAGTGGGGTGAAAGCAAATGGAAAATAGAAGTTTGGGAGAGGTGAAAAGAAATGGAGAGAAGAAAGAGAATTTGCCTCAAGAAAGAGGATGCCTCAAAATCAATCAACTATTTAAGATAGGAAATTTTGATTGAGATCATGAAATAAGAAAAGAAAATGAAGATTGAAACGTGACCACAGTTGATTAAAAGTCCAAAAGAAAGATGAAGGAAAACCCTCTCAAACTTATAATGCAGCCTAAAAATGCAAATTAGCATGAAGTCTAACAATGTAAGCTACATGAAAATACAAAGGTGTACTTTCAATAGAGCAACTATAACATAGGATTTTGTGTTCATCATTCATTAGAGAATGTTGAGGAACTTATTTTCATCATTGGGCCATTATTAACGGACATCGAAAAATCACACAATCATCACTAATCACAAGCGCAACTATGAAGATATGAATGTGATTTATATTGGATTGGAATGTGGAAAGATTCTAACATAAGCATCAAAGACATAAAGGTCAAGATGACTTCGATATTAGATTACCCAATTTAATGTGGAAAAACCATGCTTGCATCAAGGCATAGATGCCAGGATGACCATAAGAATGATTGTGCAAAAACAATCAAGGATGATGCCTCAAATCTCCTAAGTGTTTCAAGGGAACAAAAAGAGACACTCTAGAGTTTCAAGATCACACCCACAAGCAGAAAGAAAATAAAAACATGCCCCATGCCCCAAGTCCTCTAGCTATGCATCCCAGAGAGACTTATTAGACAAGCACACTCAATGAAAATCAATAACAGTCAACACACAAAGAAAAGATCATGACAGAGCTCAAGCATTAAGTGTTACATTTAAAAATTAAGTGTGTTCACTGATACTGAGTTCCGAGGATAAGGATCAAATTCTTGCAAGCAGGTAAGATCACATGACAAAACTAGGTAAGACCAAACTGATAAGTGTTAAAAACACTCAATGTCAGGGGTTGTGCTAAAAAATACAGTTGGGGTGATGTTGAAAAATACCATTTGTGAGGTTTCCTAAAGACTAATGCATCCGAGAGACCAAAGCTAACACAGTTATGCCCCCTAGACAAAGACAAAGACCAATTCCAAACCAAGGCAACAAGGACATAGCATGATGGAGAAAGGATAAGGGTCGAGGACGCGTGCTAAGAAATAAGGGTACAAAGGCCTCAAGTAGCACCCATTTCCAAGTTTTCACCACTTGGATTTTATTGCAAATTTTTTTCTCTTTTTTTTTTTCAGGACTTTTTATAATTTTTTTGTATTTTTTCTACCAAGGTGCCTGTTTCTAGGTTTTCACCAAGGCACTTTTTCCTATTTTTTTTGAATTTTTGAATTTTTCTAAGTTTTTTGTATTTTTGGAATATATAATTTTTTTTGAGATACATCAAAGCGCCTATTGCTAGGTTTTCACTAAGATCATTTTTTTCAGGACATTTTATAATTTTTTATAATTTTTGACAATATACCATTTTTTGGGATTTTTTCAAGATCAATAAGTATGTACAAAGGATGCCCCCAGACATAATAGGCATCATGGATAGAACTTCTTTAGGTGCAAAACATTGATAGGATCAGGGAGTTTCTCTCCCTCTTCAGTAGATAATAAATAAGCACCTATCCCAAAAGTTGTTGTAATGATGTAAGGTCCAAGCCAATTAGGTTCACATTTTCCCTTTTGATCTCTATGCTATTGATTCTTAGGATTTTCATGTAGGACAAGATCTCCCACTTGGAATTCTCTAGGGAGAACCTTTTTGTTGAAGGCTTTGGACATGCACTTTTGATAAACCCTCATATGGTCAAATGATGCTTGATTTTTCTCATCTAGAAGTTCTAACTCTTGAAGTCTCATGGCACGGTAGTCTTCATCTGTAAAACTCTAAGTGAAGGAATCTCAACCTCTAAAGGTAACACTACTTCAACACCATATGTAAGGGCAAAAGGAGTAGCCCTAGTAGGAGTATGAATACTCATTCTATAGGCCCATAAAGCTGGATTTATCTGTAAATGCCAATCTCTACCATTCTTATGAATTGTTCTATGTAGGATTTTAAGAATGGTTTTGTTTGATGCCTCTGCTTGACCATTTCCTTGCGGGAAGTAAATGGAGGACCAATGTTGTTTAATCTTGAATTTCTTGCAGAGTTTTTTAAGGTCCTTATTTTTTAATTGACCTCCATTATCAGTGATAATCTCAGAAGGCACTCCATATCGACAGATGATATCATTCAAAATGAACAGAGAAACTATCTTTCTTGAGGCAATAGAAAGTGGGACAGCTTCTACCCATTTAGTGAAGTAATTAGTAGTAGTGATAATAAAATTATGTCCACCTAATGAGTTGGGATGAATTTTCCCAACAAGATCAAAGGCCTAGCGCTTAAATGGCCAATGAGATATAGAAGGAATGAGCTCCCTGCCTGGAGCATGTATCAAGTTACTATGTTTTTGACACTTTTCACATGACTTTGCAAAAGTTATTGCATCAATCTGCATCGTAGGCCAATAGTACCCCACCCTAAGCAACCTTCGGGCCATGGCAAGACCATTGGAATGTCCCCCACAGATGCCCTCATGAATGTCAACTAACGCTTGGTCAAATTCTTCCTTTTCTAAGCATCTAAGAAGTGTTCCATCTAGACCCCTCCTATACAAATCACCAGAGATAAGGGTATGGCGAGAGGCATTTCAGGTAAGGTTTCTACATTCCAATCAGTTAAAGGTTTTAGGGATAATGTCATCACAAAGGTATGATTAAATGGCACCATAACGAGATGACTCATGACCAACAAGGGTACAAATAACATGGCTCTCTTGGGAGTCATAGATAGGGTGATGTAGTTCTTCCACCAGGAATTAAAATCTTGATTCATGTTGCTCTAACTAAAGGAGTGAAGCAAGTGTAGCCATAGCATCAGCTGCTTTGTTTTTTGCTCTAGGGATTTGCTAAAATGTGACAAATGTGAAGTATCATTTGAAGAAATCAACCATTTTCTTATAAGGTACCAGTTTCTCATCTTTTGTTTGATATTCTTCATTGACTTGGTTGATTATCAGTTGTGAATCCCCATAAATATTTAACTCTATGATTCTCTATTGTATGGCCATCTTAAGTCCATTTGTTAAAGCTTCATACTCAGCAATGTTGTTTGTACATGGGAACAATAACTTGTAAGACTTAGGAATTGTGTACCCATGAGGAGAAACAAAAAACACACCAGCTCCTGAACCATTTTGCATAAAAGATCCATCAAAGAACATCTTCCATGTTCTTGCAGTCATATACATGAGGTGCTCATCTGGGAAGTCAACTTGAATAGGTGCACTATCTTGAATTGGGAAATCAGCCAATTGATCTGCTATAGCTTGTCCTTTGATTGCTTTACGTTCAATGTACTCTATTTCAAACTTTGAAAGGATCATCATCCATTTAGAAAATCTACCTGTGAGGGCAGCCTTACCAAGTAAATACTTGAATGGATCAATTTTTTCTATGAGGTGTATTGTGTGTGCAAGCATGTAATGTCACAACTTTTGGGAAGCAAACACAACTGCAGGGCAAGCTTTTTCAATACTAGTGTAGTTAACCTCATATGAAACAAGAGTACGACTAATGTAGTATATTGCTCTTTCTTTCCCATGTTCATCAAGTTGAGCTAGTAATGCCCCCAAGGAAGATTCTATCACTGAAACACATAGAATAAGTGGCTTCCCTAGGATAGGAGGCATTAAAATAGGATGATTTGCCAAGTATTTCTTGATTTGATCTATGCTATTTTGACAATCCTCATTCCAAACACATTTGACTCCTTTGTGTAAATTCTTGTTAAAAGGTTGAGCTCTATCTACCAATTGTGAAATGAACCTCCTTATGGATTGAAGACGTCCCTAAAGACTCCTCATTTGACTAATGTTTCTAGGAGGTGACATATCTATGATTGCTTGGAATTTTTTAGGGTCTACCTCTATTCCTTTTGCTGAAATGATGAATCCTAGAAGTTTTTCAGAGGTGACACCAAATTCACACTTCTTAGGATTTGACCTTAATTGAAATTGTTCCATGCAATCTAGAATGACTTCTAAATCATCTAATTGTGTGTCTCTTTTCTTAGACTTGGCCAAAGTGTCATCCACATAATCCTCCATGTCTTCATGCATCATGTCATGAAAAATAGTTGTCATAGCTCATTGATAGGTGGCTCCTACATTTTTTAATCCAAAAGGCATAACGTTCCAACAATAGGTACCCCATGCACAAGTGAACGTAGTCTTTTCTTGATCTTTAGGAGCTATCTTAATCTGATTGTATCCATAAAATCCATCCATCAAGCAATAAATCTCATAACCAACAGTCATGTCCACTATCATGTCTATATTGGGGAGTGGAAAATCATCCTTTGGGCATGCTCTATTGAGATCTCTAAAATCTACACAGATTCAAATGGATTTGTCATGTTTGGAAATAGGTACAATGTTTGATATCCATTCAACATAGTCAATAGCTCTTATGAATTTTGCACCAAGGATTTTCTCTAATTCTGCTTTGACTAGGAGAGCTATGTGAGGATGCATCTTTCTCAATTTTTATTTGACTGGTTTGACACCTGGAGCTATGGACAAGTGATGCATGATAAGATTAGTGTCCAACCCTGGCATATCTAAATAAGTCCAAGCAAAGTTGATCTTATTTTTTCTGTAAGAACTTAGTGTACGCTTCTTTTTCCTATGGTGACAAGGATTGAGCCAAATGTACTATATGTGGAGCCTCATCCATACCCAAATTGACTGCTTGTGTTGGCTCAATAAGCTTTGAAGATCTGTCTTGAAAGTAGCTAGGGAGATGATCAAGTACCTCATCCTTAGGCACCTCAAAGAGGTTTTCACCCTTGGATACATCATTTATTTTTACTATTTTTGGTTCTGACACTGCCACATAGTGGTTTTCACCATTATAACTCTTATTCTTTTTTTCTTTTCTTTTTATTTTGTGACTAAGGTACTTGATGTCTAGCTCTATCATGCTGGTAGCTGGTTCACTGGTGGAAGAGACTACGGGTTCAATGGCATTCAAGTAATAGGTTATCTCATAGTCATTTTGGAACGTTAATAGCTCAAGTTCTTGGTAATGTTGGGACCAATCAATGAGGTTAGGATAAGCAAGAGGTAGGTCAATGAATGGTTCAAGGTTATGAATGCAAATGATATCATCTCTGGTGATCAAAGAGTCAGAGTCTATCAAGTATCCTTCTAAGCTACCCAAATCAAGATTCATCCTAACAAGTGAAGAATCATCCACTAAGGCAATATGTGGGTTCAAATCCTCTAATCCTACACGTGACTCATTAGCTACTTCAGGTTGAGAACTATAAGTGTGGATGACATCAACATCCATGTCAACTATAGAAGGATCTGAGAGAGAGTCCCATTCATACTCATGTGAATCTTTTTCTGAATCTCGACTAGGATGTTTACACCATGAAGGTTTGTGACATCTATATGTGGAAGCTCTAATATCATCAAGGGTAACATCTCTCTCCATCAAACGAACAACTTTCTTATGTTGGCATTCTCTGATCGGATCTTCTACATCTAATTCTTCTTGTTCTAAGTTTTCAACTATCGCATGAGCAATTGGACTATCTGAATCTCCCCAAAGAAGATTGGTGGAAGGGACCCAATCTTCACACATATCTTTCTAATTTTTCAAATTAGGCATGTATTTTGGTTCATCTTCACTATCTGACTCATCAAGGATAGGAGCAATGTTCTTTTTATGATTCATAAATCCTAAGCCAACCATCTTCTTAGACCTGCATCCAAAAAGAGCATGATTAAGAGGTTCAGCCCTAGCATCCAATCTATGACTAAGAGGGCCATGTCTAGGATAACCCATCTGCTTGACAAAAGTATACCCTCTTCCATAAGCCTTAGGAGAGGGAGAGAAGTTCTCATTGTGCATGTATTTCTCTTCTCTATAAATTCAGTCTTTGAGAGCCACCTCTTCTTTCTCATCTCGAATAGGCACTAAGGACTCTACAAATGTTCCAAATAAATTCATAGCTAAAGAGGAAGGTCTCACTTCCTTTGAAGGCTTTCCATAAGACCTGGGTGAAACTGGAAGCTTTGTGAGGGAACTAAGTTGATACCCTCCCATGCCAAGGTCTACATACTTAAGCTTGTCTTTACATTGTGCTAGGGTCACATTGAAATCTTTTTCTTCTCTATTGAGGGGAACATGAGTACTTTCTAAAATTGAGTTGACATATAGTGTGCTATCCCTAGGTATACAAATTTCTACTCCATTATAGGGGAACTTAACACACTGATGATAGGTAGATAGCACTACTTGCATATCATGAATCCATGGTCGACCAAGTAAGATCTTGTATGCAAGGGGACTAGCATCAATAATTTGAAATAAGATATCTTTCTCAATAGGGCCAATCCTAACAGGAAGGACGGCTAACCCCTTGGAACTTCTTCTGCCTCATCATAGGCTTTGATAGTGATCTTCTTTCTGGTATCTATGACTTGTTTAGAGTAACCCAATGTCTTTAAAAGACTCAATGAACAAATATTAAGCCCAGCACCCCCATCTATCAACACACACCTGACACAAGTTTTTTGAATCATGCCTTCAATATGGAGGGCAAGATTATGTGGGTGGCTTAAAGCTTTATCATCATCCTCTGAAAATTTAAGGTAATGAGGGCTGGCAATATGGTTAACCATGTTTTGGAATTGATCAACATCTAAGTTGTTAGGGACATTCACTATGTGCAAAGCATCCTTGAGGACTTGCTTGTGTCTCGGGGACAACTCTAAGAGCTCAAAGATTGAAATTTGGGCTGGGGTTCTCTGCAACTGATCAACAAGATTATAACTCAATTTAGGATTCACAACTAGTTTTGAGGCAACATTCTTGGATGTCACTTTCTTTGGTTTATTGGGTTGACTTGAGTTGGGTCCTCTAATGACAATGGGACCTTGACTTTGTGTGACAACATTGAGAGCTTGAGATGACATTTTAGAGTTGGGACCCCTTAGCACCACAATGGGTCCTTCATCAAATATAGGAGGAGAGTCATAACCATAGGGATCTTTATTTCTCATAATGTTGACATTTTCCTCCACAACTTTAAGCATGTTGACAACATTCTCCACAACTATGTAAGTGTAATTAATCTCAGTCTTGCCATTCTTAGGTTTAGAGGTTTCCCCCTTCTCATACTTGGGAAAAGGTTCTTTGAAAGCCTTATGATCAGCGTTGGTGTGCAATCCATATATCTCAATTTTTCCACTCTCAATGAGATCTTGAATGATATGTTTGAGTTTCCAACAATGTTCAATATCATATCCAATGCCATTATGAAATTTGTAGAAAGCTTTCTCATCCCACCAATGTGGCTTAACATCAGGTATATGGTGCTTTGTGGGATCTTGAGGATGTGCAAGATTGTTGGAAATAAGTGTTTTTAAGACATCCTCATATGAATCACCAAGTTTCAAAAACTAATGCCTCTCTTTCTTAGGCTTATCTTGGTATCTTGGCTTATGCTCTTGTTGGTTAGATGCATTGAGCTTCATGGCTTGAACAGCACTAGACAAATGAAGAACAAGTTGATTCTTGGGTTGAGAAGAGTCCACAACTCCATCATTAACCACTTGTTTGTTCCTATTCCAATGTGATTTTTTCCCTTTGTCCTTGTTAGATTTTTTTTTATTTTGACCATTTTTGTTGTTTTTGTTGTTGACCAAAATTCCTTGTTCTCTCAAAACATCCTCAATTCTACATGTGGTTTCAACCATGGTGTCAAAGGAATCAAAAATCATCTTCCTAACTTCATACCACATTTTGGAAACCAAGTTGCTAACAAGGATGTCAATCTCCTCATTTTCAGGAATAGTCCTAGAGTAGTGAGAGCATTGTCGTCTCCACCTTTGCAAGAAAGTGAAAAAGGATTCCCCTTGATTTTGCTTTAAATTGCATAAGTTCAACATAGTGATAGACCTTGAAAGGTTGTATGAAAAGTGTTGAATAAATATATGGACAAGCTCTTTGAAAGTCTTGATGGGGGGAGTTATGTTGGTGAACCATTCCATCGCTTGACCTTTAAGACTCCCTGGGAACAATCTCATAAGGTAGGAGTCATCTTTATGGAACTCAAAACTCATAATATAGATCTAATGCACATGATCATTTGGATCTCCATTACCATCATACTTATCATATTGATGTATTTCAACCTTTATAGGAAAATCTTTCATGCTCACACTCTTGTCAAAAGGATTGGGACAAATTGAGTCAAGTGAAAAGGAACTCTTGGGTGCCAATATCTTTTCCATCATATTCTGAAGTTGGTTAATCTTTTCTTCCTGAGATGGACCTTGTTTCTTGATCTTTCTATCCACATAAAAGTTTTAGGGGACTCTAGCACCCTTGTTGATCAAACTCTCTAGGAACTTATCTTTGTTTTGCTCCACATATGATGCAAAGTGGGCAGCTGGAAGCCTTAAATAGTGAGCAATTGGCAAGATTTGGGTACTCAGTGCACCAAATTATGAAGGTCAAGTGCCCTACACTTATCCCAAGTGTATAATTAACAAGGATTGAGGTTATCACAACCCCAAATTCCAAGGATAACCTAATCACTAGGTTCCACAAGGTTCTAAGCACCAATGACCAAGGTTTTCTAAGGTGTTCCCTTAACCCAATAAGCAACCAAACCCCATGAAATGACTTAAAATAATAGGGGTGGCCCACAATCACTTCTCTTGCCTATTTAGGTCCTATTTGTTTAGTTCCAATGGTTCTTTCACTTACAAGCAACCCATACATCCTAGTTGCTTCACAATCCAAAGACTAGGCTTGTAGCCTTTCCTAGAAGGAATTTTGATCATAAGTCAAAATACTTCCACATGAGATATGAAATAGGTTGGATATTCTGACACCCTTTTTGGTTTTATGTAACATATCCAATCACCAAGATGTGAATTCAAATGGAGGATGCTAAAACAACTAAACTAGACCGAGCTAATAGGCCTAATTAGGTCTCCAATTGCACTACAAGTGCTCTTTCCTCCAAGCCAATGCACAAAATAATTATGGTAGTATGTGAGGACATATAAAAGGACTAAAAATACATATTTTTGAGTCTTGGTGAATCCCCAACTGAGATTTATGGTGACTGTTCTGAGTCACTGACTGGTGCACACATAGAGATGTACACCTAGGGCATTACAAAAAATCCAATCCCCTGCAAATCTCCACTTATAACTTGAAGAATATGAAAATAAATTTAAAAAGGTTGAATTCCACCAAGGGGCATCAATTTCCCATGGTGGAGTTGGTCCAAACAACCAAACCCTATTGGAAACCTTGGTTTTAGGCCTTCAATCCAGGCAATCCCACTAAAAACCAGATAACTCTCAAACTAGGATAGATCAGAACATGATACCAGTTGAAAATGAAATTAGATTCAAGGATCCTACTTTTGGTTTCATATTTTCATGCCTTCCTATCCATACCCCATCTGTACACTTCAGTTCTCCTCGGGAATTGTAGAGAAATGTTGATATTTTATTGATTCAAATTGCCAAATTACACATTGTTACCTTCCACCCACCTGAAAGGGCTTATGAAGGCTTCCCCCATTGGTTACAACCAAATTTCAAACCATATGACTATTCAGGGCTTTGTTTACAACTTTTGGCAAAAGTTGTCAAAGTTGCTAAGCAACTTTTACAACATTTTTCCAATTTTTGCATTCTAGGTGACCAAACTTGGTCTAGACCTAATCTAGTGATCCAACACGGATCTAAAGCTTTAAAAACATGAAAATAGAAAAAATCATAAGATTATAGACCTTTTGACCACCTTTGACCATAGTTGACCAAGGGCTTATAGTTATGCCAATCTTGGAACTAGGTCTTACAACTTGGTCTAGATGCCTAGATAGAAGATCTAACCTAGCTAGATGTTCTTAGGACTTTGATGAACATTATTTGTTGAGTTTATTATGGGTTCTCCTACACCATACTCCCCTTGAATTTTAAAACTCAAGTTCCTACTTGAGGTTAACTATTCCACTGAAGTCCCATGTTGTTTGGTTTGGTCTTCGGTCAGCCAAGTTGCATCTATGTTGGGGAGCCCTTTCCATTTGACTAAGTATTGCATATACGTCTTGGTTCTGGTTTGCTTCAGCAACTTGGTGTCCTATATTTCTTCCAACTCTACTAATTTTCTTCAAGGAAGATTGGTGACATATTCTTCATCATTGATATTTGTTTCCTTACCTTGCTCATTTTTTGAACCTATTGTAGCTTTGTATGGGGTGAGGTCTACAACATTGAATATTGGAGAGATTTGCAAGGTTGGGGGAAGAGAAATCTCATAGGCATTCTCACCCATTTTATTGAGTATACTACATGGTCCTACTTTCTTCATATGAAGTTTAGAGTATCTACCCTTAGGTAGTCTCTCTTTCCTCATAAATGCCCAAACCTTGTCTCCCACTTTGAAGTGGATTTCCCTTCTTCTCTTATCAGCATGTTCCTTGTACTTCAAACGAGATCTTTGCAATGCTTCTTTGACCTCATGCTACACCTTTGTGATGAGTTCTGCTAGTTCTTTGCCTTGAGCACTAACTTTGAAGTCAGATGGTAGTTCTATCAGGTATAATGGTCCTTTGGGATGAAGGCCATATACTGATTGGAATGGAGTTTTGTCAGTTGACCTGTTCATAGAATCATTGAATGCAAACTCTACCTGGGGCAGGAGTGTATCCCAACTCTAAGCATATTGTTTGGTTAGGCATCTTAGGAGATTGCCTAAGGATCTATTTATTACCTCAATCTGCCCATCTATTTGTGGGTGATAGGTAGAGTTGTAGGTGAGATTAGTTCCCAATTTCTTGAAGAGTGTCCTCCAAAAATGGCCTTGAAACTTCACATCCCTATTAGATAAATTATTTAAGGTAGACCATGGATCCTAACTACCTCTTTGAAGAAAAGATGTGCAATGTGAGAAGCATCATTTGTTCTTTTACATGGTACAAAATGGACCATTTTACTAAACCTATCCACTATTACAAAAACATTGTCAAAGCCTTGCTTTGTCTTAGGCAACCCCATTACAAAATCCATTAAGATGGACTCCCATGGTCTAGAAGGAATTGGTAAGGGTTGATATAGTCCTTGATTGGTTGACACACCTTTAGCTTGTTGGCATATAGTGCAAGTTTCTATGAACTTCTTGACATCATTGTTCATCTTAGGCCAAAAATAACTTCTCCTCACCATGTTTGTTGTCTTATCAATACCAAAGTGACCTCCTAGGCCACCACAGTGCTTCTCCCTTATTATGTTTGTCCTCATTGAACATTTTGGGATGCATAGTTGAGCTCCTTTGAATAGGAGTCCATTCTAAATCAGATATTCAAAAAAGTCAGTATGCTATCTTCCAACCATCTTTGTGCAAATTTGATATATCTCTGCAAATTTAGGGTCATCAGGATACAAGTGTTTAAGGGACTCAATTCCCACACTTTGTATTTGTATTTCCTCAATCATACCAACTCTCCTGCTAAGGGCATCAACAACTTTGTTTGTTACACCCTTTTTATGTTTGATGTTAAAGGTGTAGGCCTGCAACTGTTCTACCCATTTCAGATGTCTGACAGAGAGTTTTTCCTGTGAATTAAGGAAACTTAATGCATGGTTGTTAGTATATACCACAAATTCCTTTGGGATCAAATAGTGCCTCCATTTCTTGAGGGCTTGGACCATGGCATAGATTTCTAGGTCATATGTAGATTATTTTCTTTTGGCCTCATTTAGTGTCTCTGAGTAAAAGGCAACTACCTTACCTTCTTGACTTAGGACTGCACCTATAGCCAAGTTGCTTGCATCTGTCTCCATAGTGAAGACTTTATTGAAATCAAGTAGGACCAAGATAGGATATTGGGAAACCCTATTCTTCAAGTATTGGAATGCATCATTTTCTTCCTTTGTCCACATAAACTTATTATTCTTTCCACCTTTAATGGTTTCAAGCATTGGTGCACACACATGACTGAAATTTTTGATAAACTTCCTATAGAAAGTTGCAAGTCCATGGAAGCTTCTTACATCACCTTGGTTCTTTGGTGGAGGCTAGTTGATGATTTCTTCTACCTTCTTAGGGTCCATCTTGAGGGTACCTTGTGAGATCACAAATCCTAGGAACACAAGTTCCGTCCTCATAAACATGCACTTTTCCAAGTTGATTACCAACTCGTGTTGGTGGAGTCTTCTTCATACCTATTCCACATGTTCAAGATGGTCCTCCTTGCTATGACTAAATATTAGTATGTCATCAAGGTAAACAACAACAAATTTTCCAATAAAATCAATGAATATCTCATTCATAAGCCTCATAAAGGTACTAGGGGCATTTCTCAAGCCAAAGGGCATTACTAACCATTCAAACAAACCTTCAGTAGTCTTGAATGTTTTTTTCCATTCATCTCCTGGTTTGATCCTTATTTGATGATATCCAGACTTTAAGTCTATCTTGGTGAAGTAGAAAGCACCTCCTAGTTGATCCAGTAGATCCTCAATCCTTGGCATGGGGAATCTATACCTTATGGTGATCTTATTGAGGACCTTGTTGTTAGTACACAACTTGCATTTTCCATCCTTTTTAGGGGCTAAGACCGATGGCACTGCACATGGACTAAGACTCTTTTGAATGAGTCCTCTTTCTAATAATTCACCAACTTGTTTTGCAATCTCTGCATGCTGCAATGGTGTCATTTTATATGGGGCCTTGTAAGGTAGAGAGGAACTAGGTATCAAGTCAATTTGGTGACTGATATCTCTTAAGGGAGGGAGGCTTGTGGGCAGGTCACTAGTAGTGACATCTTTGTATTTTTCCAGCAGTTCCTTAGCTTCTCTTGGTATAGGATCTTTTTGGTCAAACCTTATGTTGTCTTTGTGTTTGGAGATTAGGACAAAGGCTTCAGTATTAGGTTCCTTCAATGTTTTTAACATTTCTTTCTCTCCCACGATGATGACAGTAGGTTCTTTTTCAAACTTGCTATCAGGCAGGGGCTTCATAGTAAAAGTTTTTCCATCCTCGGTGATGGAGTAGGTGTTCTTCCTATTATGGTGTATGGAATCTACATCAAATTTCCAAGGTCTACCTAGAAGGATGTGTGAGGCATCCATTTCAACCACATCACAGAGAAATTTTTCCTTAAAGTCTGCAATTGAGAACTCTATCCATGCTTGTCCTGTTACTAGAGTTTGTTGGCCTTTTGTTAGCCATGAGACATGATAGGGGCAAGGATGTGGCTTCTTTGGGAGGTTTAACTTTTGAACCATTTCACAAGATACTAAATTTTCAGTAGAACTAGAATCTATAAGTAGATTATATACCTTTCCATGACATTTGATCTTTTTCCTGAAGAGGTTCTTCCTTTGTGGAGGCTCTTGGTTTTGTGGAACTTGAAGGAAGACTTGTCTCATCATCAAACATACTCCTTCCTCTGGTTCCAAGTCTCTAGTGTCATCATTATCTTCTTGTTTATCTTCTTGGATAAGTTGTGCTCTCCTCTCACCTTGATTGTTGTTATTCCTCTTTTCAGGGCACCTTCCTACATGATGTCCCATTTGATTGCAATAGTAACATTTTAATGGTCCATTACCTCTTCCAAAGTTTTTTCTTCCTCTATTGAAGAGCCTCCTTTCTCTATAGTTTCCTCTTGAACTTGAGTCACTATTTTCTTTGTCTCCTTGGTCAGGGGTCTTGCTGTTGCTACCACTATTCTATCCCTTGTTCCAAGAGTTTCCTTTTCCTATAAAGTTCTTCCCATTGTCATTATTCTTCCCTTTGCAAAACTCCTGTTTTCTTTTCCATTTCTCCTCTACCTTGAGTGCCATTTGATAGCACTTATTGACTGTGGTAGGGCAGTGTAGGCTAAGTTCCTCTTGAATGGATACCTTCAAACCATTCATGTATCTTGCTAGTTTTTCTTCCTCATCTTCTACCACATTTGTCTTCATACATAATTTTAGGAACTCCTCGATGTATGAGCCTATGTCCATGTCTTTTTGTTTCAAGCTTTGCTTCCTCCTATGGAGTTGCACCCCATAATCTTCAGGTACATATGTCTCCTTAATCAAGGCTATCATCTTGTTCCATGAATTGATCATGCTCTTTCCATTCACCCTTTATGTTTCGATGAAGTTCTACCAAGTTAGGGCTGCTCCCTTCAACTTGGATCTTGCTATCTTTACCCTTTTATTTTCAGGGATGTCCTCACATTCAAAGAATGTTGTCAAAGCCTCTATCCAATCCAAGGCTAAATCTGCATTCATCTTGCCATTGAAGACCGGCAAGTCTATCTTTTCCTCCATGGTTCTTCTCCCCATGGATTTGAAGGCATCAATGAAAGGCCTTTGGTCTACAAGGATGTTTTGATCAGGATCATCTTCCTCCTCTTCACTCCCTTCTTCATTTTCAGACCCATCTTCTTTATCCTTGTCTAGCTTCTTTTCAAGTTCTTAAAGTCTCTTAGTTAAGGTTGTGTTTGCAGCCCTTTGTTCTCTCACCATATTTTCTAACTCACTATTTGTGACCCTTGCAGGGATCTCTTCATCCTCAGGAGCAGACATAGCTCTGATACCACTTGATGCAAAGTGGGTAGCTGGAAGCCTTAAATAGTGAGAAATTGGCAAGATTTGGGTACTCAATGCACCAAATTATGAAGGTCAAGTCCCCTACACTTATCCCAAGTGTATAATGAACAAGGATTGAGGTTATCACAACCCCAAATTCCAAGGATAACCTAATCACTAGGTTCCACAAGGTTCTAAGCACCAATGACCAAGGTTTTCTAAGGTGTTCCCTTAACCCAATAAGCAACCAAACCCCATGAAATGACTTAAAAGACTAGGGGTGGCATACAATCATTTCTCTAGCCTATTTAGGTCATATTTTTTTAGTTCCAATGGTTCTTTCACTTACAAGCAACCCATACATCCTAGTTGCTTCACAATCCAAAGACTAGGCTTGTAGCCTTTCCTAGAAGGAATTTTGATCATAAGTCAAAATACTTCCACATGAGATATGAAATAGGTTGGATATTTTGACACCCTTTTGGGTTTTATGGAACATATCCAAATCACCAAGATGTGAAGTCAAATGGAGGATGCTAAAACAACTAAACTAGACCGGGCTAATAGGCCTAATTAGGTCTCCAATTGCACTACAAGTGCTCTTTCCTCCAAGCCAATGCACAAAATAATTATGGGAGTATGTGAGAATATATAAAAGGACTCAAAATAGAGATTTTGGAGTCTTGGTGAATCCCCAACTGAGAGTTATGGTGACTATTTTGAGTCACTGACTGGTGCACACATAGAGATGTACATCTAAGGCATTACGGAAAATCCACTCCCCTAAAAATATCCACTTCTAACTTGAATAATATGAAAATAAATTGAAAAAGGTTGAATTCCACCAAGGGGCATCAATTTCCCATGGTGGAATTGGTCCAAACAACCAAGCCCTATTGGAAACCCTGGTTTTAGGCCTTCAATCCAGGCAGTCCCACTAAAATCCAGATAACTCTCAAACTAGGATAGATCAAAACATGAGACCATTTGAAAATGAAATTAGATTCAAGGATCCTATGTTTGGTTTCATAGTTTCATGCCTTCCTATCTGTACACTTCAGTTCTCCTCGGGAATTGTAGAGAAATGTTGATATTTTATTGATTCAAATTTCCAAATTACACATTGTTACCTTCCCCCCACCTAAAAGGTCTTATGAAGGCTTCCCCCATTAGTTAAAACCAAATTTAAAACCATATGACCATTGGGGGCTTTGTTTACAACTTTTGGCAAAAGTTGTCAAAGTTGCTAAGCAACTTTTACAACATTTTTGCAATTTTTATATTCTAGGTGACCAAACTTGGTCTAGACCTAATCTAGTGATCCAACATGGATCTAAAGCTTTAAAAACATGAAAATAGAAAAAATCCTAAGATTATAATCCTTTTGACCACCTTTGACCATAGTTGACCAAGGGCTTATAGTTATGCCAATCTTGGAACTAGGTCTTACAACTTGGTCTAGATGCCTAGATAGAAGATCTAACCTAACTAGATGTTCTTAGGACTTTGATGAACATTATTTGTTGAATTTATTTTGGGTGCTCTTGTACCAACATACCTCTCCACATACTGCTAGAAGAGTGGTTCTTGTTGCATTTTCATGAAATCTTGAGATTCGGAGTCAAAATTTGAACTACTACCCCCATATTGTGAACCATGGTGAGCATGTTGAGAAGGTTGTCTTAAGTTCCTAGGAGGTGTTTTTCTCCTATAATGGTCTTTTTTTGAATCCCTTCTTCCTCTAGGGCTAGGAGATCATGAATGTGTTCCTTAGTACCTTCCACTTCATGGAGTTTTAGGAGGAGTGGGTGGAGGAGAGTTGTTTCCACCACCATCACACATGTTGTTGTATTGATCATTAAGTTGTTGCGCCAAAAGCCTATCTTTCTCTTCTTGTGCGGATCTCATTTCTATCTCTAATAAGGCTTGTCTTTCTAACTCTAGGAGTCTAAGTTTCTCTTCCTTTGCAGCTTGTTCATCTAGAAAGGCTTTCTTTTCACGCTCAATTCTTTTGAGTCTTTCACTAGTATATCTTGAAGTTGTTTAGAGCGATGAACTTGGTCTTGAATGCCTAAACAAGTTGTTTGTGTATGCCGCATTCACATGGGTTTGATAAGGTTCATCATCTTGACTATCATGTTATGATTGCTCTTCTTGATAGGATTTTCTCATTTCCCTTTCAGCCCTTTATTGTATATCCAAATATCTGGTTGAGATAAGGGGTGAGATTGGTCAATTTTCATTAGAAGAACTGTCGAACACAATGGTATCTCTATGTCTTTCCAATAGGTTGTCAAGACTTTTATCCCTTTCTTCCCTCTCTCTTTGAGTCATTGTATAACTCATGTCCATATCTAAATGAGAAAGTGCTAAGGATGTGCTCAACTCACTAAGGTTTCTCTGGGGTTCAAACCAAACTTCTAAAGTATTCCTAGGAGATTGATCAAAGATGGGCTCTTTTCCCTTACGTTTTTGGCAAGTTTGAACTAAGGGTAATTGGTCAAAGACTACTTGAGGTCATTTTCCTTGATTTACTTGATATCTTTTCATAACCAACATGAAAGAAAAGGTACTAGGTGATAAGATGACCCTAAGAAACATTGGTATCAAACTAGGATAGTAAAAGCATTCAATTATCCAAAAGAGAGGTGATAAGATAGAATTTTTGCAAGAGGTGCCCAATAAATGGACAAGTATCCTAACACATATGGATCAGGAGGATGATTTACCCAAGATATATTTGATTGAATTTGAAATTGGATTGAAGTGAATTGGACAAGAGATTACTAAGACTCTCCAAGTGTGTTATCAAAGGATCCAAAGGTTGATCTTCTCAACAAGGATGATTTCTAACTTACCGATCCCAAGCAAGGTCACTTGTGAAATAAAAGATTTCTAATTCAAGAGGTCAAGACACATGAACCCAAGGTGAAAATAGGCTTCTAACAATGGGGTAAGTGGCCTACTATAATCTGAATCAACCAAGGAAAACTGAAAAATGACAAGAATCGGCTCACTATTTTGACAGACCAGGGGACAGGTTCGCGTGGGGGAATGTAATCCCACATGAGGAAATGCTAGGGATCATGTGAGAAAATGAAATCTCACATGAGAAAATGTCAGGCTTTCATGAGAATGTGTATAGAGCCAAGTGACAAAATAGGATCAAGCCGCTTAACAACAAGTTTGTGAATTCAGGAACTCAGTTTTTGTTCATTTTAAAAGGTCACATAAACACATCAATAGATTTTTATCATTGATCAAGAACATAAGATAGAAATCAAGGATTTCAAGAAAACAAATGTCTTCAAATAATGAGCAAGGGGCAAAGCAACCTTGCACATGAACAATAATAGTGACTTAGTATGCTACTCCTTAAAGATTCTACTTGTGTATGTTCTCAAAATGTTTTTGCAGTCACACACATAGTCCTAGCAAGTAAAAATTAGGTTGCACTATGGTTCTTAGTAATGGTTTGACTCTACAACTTTTGCAATCTCAAGAGGGTGAACTCCAATCTAGGCGCACTGGGGTTTTGACACATTCTAAGAATTTAATTGATCAGAGATGCTTAGGATATCTGACAGCCCAACAAAAACTACACTCATGGAGATTTCTTCCACAAGGACATTTATATTGCGGTTGTTGTTACCATGGAAAAAATAGCTATTACTACTTGAGGTTCCATCCATGTGGTTTACCCAACAAAGGGAGTGTCCACTATGGTTAACCCTCTCTAACAAGGTGACTCACAAAAAGGACCACATGGGGACTTGGTTTAGATTCAAGGATCTTTGTTTTTGGTACTACCCAAAAAGGGAGTAGAGCATAATCCTCTAGCCTCTTCACTTCACCCAAACATAGCAAGCAAGTTCATTGACATGCTAAGATTGAAACCACCTCACCAAGGTTCATGATGTCAACAGCAATGTCTACCGAGCTCTTTAAGTGGGACCAAGAGAGAACGTACTGATTAATGTTGAAGACTAAACCAAGTAAGACCATGAGATAGTAACAATATCCTCCCTACCTACAAGGGGTTCTATCATCAAGAAGAGCTTCACAAGAAACCCACTCTCTCAAGAATGCCACAAATAGTGTTCATAGGGCCTAATTAGTATGTGAAACACATATGCAAGAAAGTGAATCTATGTTCTTTTTTAGAACCCAAATTTGAAGTGTGATCTATGAAAGCAATAAGCACTCAAGCTAGACACATGAGAGATTCATTTTACTTCCAAAATCCAAATGTTATAGAGATTATAGCAACTCACCCTAGGTCCAAAGATCTGCAATCCAATGCTATGCTACCTCAGCAATCAGAATCAAGGAAATAAACCACAGCAAGCATTAATGTTAAAAAATAGCAAGAAAAACTAGCAAATCTAGAAATTTAAGTCTCTATTGTCAAAAGTCAGCACGAGATAGTACACAGTGTCATGTGAGAAAGTACACAGTGTCGCACGAAAAAGTACCAACTCGCGCAAGAAAGTAAATAGGCCCAGGCAAGAAAATGCCTTTGTCACACATAGAAATGCTAATACCAGCAAAACTTCATGTGATACAGTGATAAACTTCATGCAAGACTCCATAACAATGACGCATGGAAGTATGAACAACGCACGAAAATTGTCAGAAAAATAAAATAAAATAATATGAGGCAAGAAATGCAATTGTCTGCCCCATGGTGGGTGCCAAAAATGTGTGCTAAAATGTTGTCACACTTCTATGATTCATTAAATCCAAGATTGCTCAAGAATTAGATCTCAAATGGTGACTCATAGCTCTCTATTCATGGAGTGAAAGGGTTTATGATGGAGGCCCTTAGATTAGACCTAGTTTGTGCCCATGCAAGTACACCATAAAATGAGAGATTCAAAGAGAAAAAGCAAGAATGCTAGTCTCCATGATCATCAAGTATGCATGAAAATGAAAATGAAAGCTATTCTATATGATAACAATGCATGAAAGCAAACTAATCTATGAAAGGAAATGCTTATGCAATATTATTCTATGAAAGGAAATATGAATCTAATCTAATATGCAAGTGCAAAATTAATCTAAATGTATTGTCATGGGGCATGAAAGAAGAAGACAAGAAAAGAGAAGTGGCAATATCAAAGCTCAAGTGCTCAAAAATCTTCTCCAAAATTGCTCTCCAAACCTGCAGCATAATAATACTTAAAATCTAGATGTATCCAAATAAGAAGAAGAGGGCTCCTTTTAAAGGAAAGTAGAAGGTCAAGATTAAGAGGCAAAAAGAAATGAGCAATGGTGGAGATTAAATCTTGGTTGATCCATGTGCTCAAGATTCTTTAAGAGGCAAAAGGATGAAAAGGCCCACCACTTAAAAGTATGTGCATTCAAAGTGGAGAGAAAAAGGGATTTTTATTTTATTTTTTTATTTTTTATTTCCTTTTTCAACACAAAGAGATATTTAAGTGGGGATTTTATTAAAAGAGGAATTTTATTTTAATAAGATAATTTTATTTAATTAAAAGGGAAGTTTTCTTTTAATTAAATGAGGCTTAAGATGAAATGATCAAACCTTAGGAAATATTGAAATAATTGAATTAATTATGATTTGATCAAGGAAATTGATTTGAATTGAAAATATTGTAAAGCATTGATTCAGGAAATTGATAAATTGATGAATGGGGACCCAAAGTCTAGGCGACCATTTTAGGGTGCATACATTTGCTCCTCTTTGACTAATGTGTGATCTTCATGGGAACAAATGTAGTCAAAGAATGAAATTGAAATGTGAGATCAATTTGGGATCACAAAACAACCCAGACGTGTGATTGATGGATAGGAACACATCGGGAAAAAGATAAGTTGATTGAAAAAGACAAGGCCAACACCCCTATAAATAGGTATTTGTCAAGTCTCAAGCAAGGTTTGATTGATAGGTTTGATAAAGCTGAATCAAGGATTGAAGTTTGATAGGTACTGCCCCCTTGTGATCGAAATCAAAATGAGATAGAGGAGAAATAGAAAATTGATAAATTTGATCAAATCAAACTAAAGATAAGGTTCTTGATGTAAGATGAAAGATATAAGGATCATAGAACCAAGGCAGATCATCAAGAAATATTATGCCCCAAGGTTGAATTAGAAGAAAAAAAGTGGGGTGAAAGCGAATGGAAAATAGAAGTTTGGGAGAGGTGAAAAGAAATGGAGAGAAGAAAGAGAATTTGCCTCAAGAAAGAGGATGCCCCAAAATCAATCAGATTCAGTGAAGCCAACAATGTGAGGATATCCTAATGTGTAGGTAATGCCATACAAAGTAGTGCCCCGAATGTACCTCAAGATACATTTGGCAACGTGCCAATGACTCTCATGCGGATCTTGCAAATATCAAGAGACAAGGCCAACCACAAAGGAAAGATTTGTTTGGCTCTTATGTTGAATCCTCATCTATAGCTCTGATACCATATTGGATTTGATGAGTAAAAAACCCACAGGTCCCAAGAAAACCTACATGCAAACACTTGTCATAGAAACAAAGAGAAGCAAGAACCTAGAGAAGCCTGAACGCATGGATCCACGAGGGAGGAGACATCCTTGATGTGCAAAAACAAAAGTTGCAGGCAGCAATCATAATGAAATATTAATGTGTTGAATGATGTTAAGAATACAAAGGATATTAATCCTTATAAAAAGAGATCAAAACCTTAAAAGGGTGACCAAACCTAAGTTACATGATAATAATTAATAAAATAATTAATTATTATATGCCTAAAGTTTAGCTTAAGTAGAAAGAGATAATAAGTGACTTAGTAATTAAATTAGTATGATTTAATTAATAAGTAAACACTTTATTACTCTAACAAGAATTCTATTTCTTGAAGATTCTATTTTTTAGTTAAATAGTATAAAGATAGATGCAAGATAGAAGTATAATAACTTAGTACGGTGTAAAAAATTTGTGCAGTTATTAGTTAGATGATTGTGGAAGTTTCCTTGTAAGTTTTTGAAGGAATAAAAAGTGGATTTGAAGGTGTAAATTGTTTCCTTGTTTTTATTTCTTTAGTTTGAATTTGAATGATTTATGTGATTATTTCAATTTTTTTAAAGGCTTAGGTAATTAGTTAACATGATTGGAATGTCAATGTATATTGGAGGCTTAGCATGGAGATTATATGCTAATTTTCATCATAGGTGTACAGTGAGGCTATTGTTGTTGGATTGTAAAGGTATGTACTAACATTGAATATAAAATTTCATGTTTTCTCTTTAACATTGAATGATATCTATTACAATATTAAACCTCATTATCCTAGAGTGCCATATAATTTACTATTTATTAAATGTTGCAATTGACAACCATGTTTATAAACTTTATTTTGAACCTTTATTATGACTTTCCCCATACACATTGTTGGCTTGTGGTGACTGATCAGGAAAGTACTGTACTCTTTTCCCCGTGCCCTCACCGACAAATTTTTGGCTATTTTTGGGCCAACATGTTGTAACTCATTCTAACCATAAAGTGGCAAAATATTGTATAATATGGCTTAGGATTAGGGGTTTCATAATGTATGGTTTTAGTACTTGTGGCATAATTTAGCTGTAAGGGATTACGGATTGTAATCAGGTTGTAATCACTGGATAATAAAATATTGGACTCATTGTTGGTGGACGTGGCCCAGGGATTGGGTGAACCACGTTAAATCTTTGTGTCTTGTGTTCTCTTTTGCATGGTTTATTGTTTTCTAATATTGGTTATATTTGCATGTAACTATTATATCTATATTATTAATCCTAACAAGTGGTATCAGAGTGAGGTTTTTTTTTCTAGTTATCATCTGTAGGAAGATCTCACAGTTTATTGGGAGTCTCACGGTTGAGTGGGAGCAAAGGCAAATCAGCGTAGGCTGAAGGTTGACAATTTTAATGGGCAAAAATTTTAGTTATGGAAAATGCAAATGGAGGACTATCTCTATTAGAAGGATCTATGGCGGTCATTGGAAGGAAAAGCCAAGAAAATGGCAAGCATTTATGATGAGGACTAGGATATTCTTGATAGAAAGGCCCTTGGTAGTATTTGATTATGCCTGGCACAATTGGTGGCATTCAATATTACACAAGCAAAGATGACTAAAGATTTGATGAAAACCCTAGCGAAGTTGTATGAAAAGCCCTCCTCTTCAAATAAGGTATTTCTCATGAAGCATTTATTTAATATGAAAATAGTGGAAGGTGGGTCATTTGATGATCATTTAAATGAGTTTAATATAGTTACCAGTCAATTATATTCTATTAATGTTATTTTTGATGAAGAATTCAGGGCTCTCTTTATTTTGTGTTCTTTGCCTGAAAGCTGGAATGGCTTGGTAATGGCTGTTAGTAACTTTGTCTCTAGTTCTAATACCCTAAAATTTGATGATGTTATTGGTGTTATTCTATGTGAGGAAATTCGTAGGAAAAGCTCAGGTGCATCCACATCAGGTAGTGTCTTAAATGCACAAAGAAGAGGTAGAATCAATGAGAGAGGAAAAAATCCTAGAAATCATGGAAAATCAAGAGGAAAATCAAAGGAAAAGAGATATGAATCCAAAGGACCAAATGATTGTTGGTACTGTGGAAAATTAGGTCATTAGAAGAAAGATTACTGGTCTCAAAAGAATAAAGAAGGAGACAAACAAGAAGGTAATAAGGAGGCAAATGTGGTAAGTAATAAACTCGAAGAGGATGCCTTGCTTCTTTCTTTAGAAAGTATTGATGATTCTTGGGTTTTAGATTATGGGGCTTCATTTCATGCTACACCCCATAGAGGTTACTTTCTTGATTATGTCCAAGGGGATTTTGGGCTAGTTTATTTGGGCGATAATGAACCCTATCAGATAGTTGGAAAGGGAAAAATTAAGATTAAGTTGCAGAATGGGAATCATTGGCTACTACAAGAGGTAAGACATGTTACAAGGCTAAGTAGGAATTTAATTTTAGCAGGGCAACTAGGTGATGAGGGTTGCACAGTTACTTTTAATGATAGAAAATGGAAGGTTTCAAAAGGTTCCTTAGTAGTAGCAAAAGGTGTGAAAGTAGGCACCTTATATCTTTGTACAGGTCATACTGTTCCTTCTACTTTAATTGTTTCAGAAGATAATGAATGTTCAGGAAAAGTGGTTGCAGTTGAGTAGGAAGAACATTAAACCATTGTTGTAGATTTTGACACAGCACTTTGGCACAACAAACTTGGGCACATGAGTGAAAAAGGTATGAAATTACTTCATTCAAAGAAATTTTTACCTGGTCTGAAATGTGTCATTATGAATTTTTGTGAGATTTGTGTGTATGGAAAATAAAAGAGAGTTAGTTTTGTGAAGAGTGGGAAGGAAAATAAAAATGAGAAATTAGAGCTTGTCCATACAAATGTATGGGGACTAGCTCAGGTATCTTCCCTTGGTGGCTCTCTATATTATGTTACATTTATAGATGATGTAACAAGAAAAGTATGGATTTATTTCCTTAGACAGAAATCTGATGTATTTAAAATTTTTAAGAAATAGAAATGCTTGGTTGAGAATGAGACTGGTAAAATGCTAAAATGTCTCAGATCTGATAATGGTGGTGAGTATTGTAGCATATAATTTGAAGATTATTGTTCCTCTAATGGTATTCGTAGGTAGAAAACTATACCCAAGACTCCACAAGAAAATGGAGTGGCTGAACACATGAATAGGACAATAATAGAGCATACAAGGAGTATGAGGTTGTATGCTAGGCTGCCCTTAAACATGTAGGCAAAGGTTGTAAACACTATTATTTATTTAATCAATAAAGGCCCCTCTACTCCTTTGGACTGTGGTATTCTAGAGGAAGCATGGAGTGGTAAGAAGGTGAGTTATTATTTTCTCAAAGTCTTCAGTTGTGAAGTTTTTGCACATATATATTCTAAAAATAGAACCAATCTAGAAGCTAAATCAAAGAAATGTGTATTTTTTGGATATGGAATTGATGAATTTGGTTATAAGCTTTGGGATGTTGAAAATCATAAAATTGTAAGAAGGAATGTCATATTCAATGAGAAAGTGTTGTGCAAAGATTTGTTGCAATAGCATGAGAAGACAGAAAAAGATTATGTAGTATTGGATGATACTCCAAAAGATAATGTTCCAGTAGTTCCTTATGCTCTACAACAATAGCAACAACAAATACCACACACCCCAGTGAATGTTAGACGGTCAACAAGGCTAAGTAGACCTCTAGAAAGATTCTCTCCCTCCTTGTATTCTATTTTGTTAACAGATGCTGGTGAACTTGAATGTTATAATGAAGCTGTGTAGGTGGATACAAAGATTCAGTCGGAGTCTTTAATGGCAGAGGAAATGGACTCCTTGCTAAAAAATCAAACTTGGGATTTATGCAAGTTACCTGTAGGTAAACGGTCTTTACAGAAAAAATGGGTTTACAGGCTGAAAGAAGAGGATGGAGGTAAGAAAAGATTTAAAGCCAGGTTAGTTGTAAAAGGATTTGCATAGAAAAAGGGCATTGATTTTGATGAGATTTTTCTCCAGTTGTTAAAATGACTTCTATTTGTATTGTTTTATGTATTGTGGCTACTGAAGATTTGCATTTAGAGCAACTTGATGTCAAAATAGCTTTTCTTCATGGTGATTTGGATGAAGAAATATATATGGTATAGCCACTAGGATTTGAGGTCAAGGGTAAGGAGAATTTGGTGTGCAGATTGCAGAAAAGTTTATATGGCTTGAAGCAAGCCCCTCATCAATGGTATATTAAATTTGACACTTTTATAACTAAGCATGGATACACTTGGTGTCATTCTGACCATTGTGTTTATTTTAAGAGGTTGGATGATGATAGCTACATTATTTTATACTTATATGTTGATGATATGCTTGTAGCTGGGTCTAACATAAATCACATTAAAGGATTGAAAAAATAGTTAGCAAATTCATTTTCTATGAAGGATTTGGGGGCAGCAAAAAAAATCCTTGTATGAAAATTTGCAAAGATGGGAAAAATAGGAAGTTGTCTCTATCTCAGGCTTATTATATTGAGAAGGTGTTGCAACGCTTCTCTATGGAGAATGTCAAATCTCTCAGCACACCTTTGCCTAGTCATTTGAAATTGACTAAGGAGATGTGTCCTAAGACATCAGAAGAGAAGGCTAAAATGTCTAAGGTACCTTATACTTCAGTTGTAGGGAGCTTAATGTATGCTATGGGATGTACTAGGCCAGATATTGCACACATCATGGGAGTCGTTAGCTGATATATGAGTCACCCTGGTATTGAGCATTAGAATGTAGTCAAATGGATTCTCATATATTTGAGAGGTGCATCTAGTAAGTGTTTACACTTTGGGGGATCTACTACTATTGTACAAGACTATGTTTATTTAGATTTGGCAAGAGATATAGATAACAGGTGGAGTTCTATAGGCTATGTATTTACTATTGGTGGGATAGCAGTGAGTTGGATTTCTCAACTACAAAAGGTGGTTGCTTTATCCACTATAGAGGCAGAGTATGTTGTTGCTACAAAGGCAGCCAAGGAGATGATATGGCTTCAATTCTTCATGGAATAATTGGGACATCCATTGATGGATAATTTTTTGCATACAGATAGCCAAAGTGCCATTCATCTTGTGAAGAATTCTTCTTTGCACTCAAAGACAAAACACATACAGTTACGGTACCATTTCATTCAGTTAGTTTTGGATGATGGGCAGTTAAAGCTGGAAAAGATACATACAGATGATAATCCAGCAGATATGTTTACAAAGTTAGTAACAAGGGAGAAGTTGAACTCATGTTCAACTTCAGTTGGTCTTCTAGACTAAACATAATAAAGGAACAACTGAGTCTAGGATGGTTCGATCTAGTGGGAGCCTCATATGGTAGCAGTATTGCTACAAGATTAGTTTCCAAGTGGGAGGTTTCTTAGTGTGGATCCTGATTAGTCACCAAGTGGGAGATTGTTGGCTTGTGGTGACTGATCAAGAAAGTAGTGTACTCTTTTCCCCCCACCCTCACTGGGGTTCGGGGCCAACATATTTTCAGCTATTTTTGGGTCGACATGTTGTAACTCATTCTAACCCTAAAGTGGAAAAATATTGTATAATATGGCTTAGGGTTAGGGATTTCATAATGTATGGTTTTAGTACTTATGGCATAATTTAGTTGTAAGGGATTATGGATTGTAATCAAGTTGTAATCACTACATAATAAAATATTGGACTCATTGTTTGTGGATGTAGCCTAGGGATTGGGTGAACCACGTTAAATCTTTGTGTCTTATGTTCTCTTCTGCGTGGTTTATTGTTTTTTGATATTGGTTATATTTGCATGTAACTGTTATTTCTATCTTATTAATCCTAACACACACCTAATAGATTGTCCTCTAAATAAAAATCAACATGTGTCCTTATTAACTTTATGATTTATCTCAAGATATAGTGACAACTCATTGTCCAAGAGAACACAAAACCATGCTCACTTACATGCTAGTGTTTCTCCAAGAAAGTTAATTGTGTTATTCTTAAATTTCAATGAGATTGTTACCCTCAAAGTGGTCATTATTTAATGTATGATAGGAACTCCACCTCCATTTGATGTACTATGTGATTGAATATCATTAGGATTTATTAAGATGAGTCGAGTATCCTAATTATTCCATTACTACTACCTTATCAAGCCACTTGAATCCAGCATAGTGTAGAATATTTCATTTTCCTTAAAGGACAAACACTACCTTGGGCACTAAACTTTCTTGTAACAGCAACAAGTACTTTCCTTATGGAATGTTATCTTCTACACTTGGGGTCTCATGTATTCATACTTCTCATAGTTAATGGGATGTGACTAGTTCTATCTCTCTCATGATGGTCTATACTATACTTGGTGGGTACTGTGACTGCAAATATGGGGTGATTGTGTTCTCAATATGAAACTTGACATTGTTTTCTAAACAAGCATATGAACTTAATTGTCCAACCATATGAGTATAACAATGTTGACCACGGTGTTAGGATTTTAATAATGTAACAAATATGTAATGTGTGTTAGCCTCTGGCTTGTATATTATCCTTCATTACATAATAGCTTAAAACTAGTGCTAAGATATTTGCACAATCCATATAGTTAAATGATGTTGTTTCTGGATTTGATCATGTGTCATGTTTTCTCATCAACTTTTGGATCACAATCTATGATCCATCATCAGGATGAAAGAGACCATGAGGAAAATAAATTATTTTCCCCCTGCTCTCTTTCATCCTAATGATGGACCTCAGATCACATTTCTTTTCTTCATGCTCTCTTTCATCTTGATGATGGATCATGGGCTATGATCCAAAAGGTTGATGCAAAAATCTCACACATAATTGAATCTAGAAACAACATCACTTAGCTTAAAACTAGTCCTTTGTGAACTATATGGCGGGAAAGAATTAGTAGATTTTGTACTCTTCTTGTGGAATAATAGTGTTGTTGCTTGTTCATTTGTTGTATAGCTCTCACTGAGGTTTCTTTTGTGCGGCCAATGAGCATGTAGCTCCCTAGGGTTGTGGGTTTCAAATTAACAGGCGACTTGAATGATGGAGTGACAACTACTGATTTGGTGTTAACTATCACTCAAATGATACAAAAGCATGGTTTCATTAGAAATTTTGTGGAATTTTATGGTAATTTTATAGCATTCCCTTTGTATCTTCAGTCTCTTTTATTACATTTTAGTTTTTGCAAGTTTATGAAGCTTTATTGACTGTGAAATATCTTGTAGTTGATTTGATATGTGGCTAATTGTAACTTGATGTATTTAATTTAGGTGATGGTATGGGTAAATTGTCACTTTCTAATCAAGCAACTATTGCAAACATGTCTCTCGAATATAGATCAACAATGGGAGTCTTCCCTATAGATCATGTGACTTTGCATTATTTGAAATTAATTGGTCATAATGATGAGACTGTGAGTATGTATAATTTTTACTTCTAAAAAAGTACAATCCTTTATTAGTCATTGATGCTACATAATTTTCAACTACAAATAAATTTGATTGAGGCTTATCTTTGCACAAATAGAATGTATGTGGACTATAATGAGGTAGTTTGTTTATTTTCTATTTAATTTGATTTTTTAAGGATTCCTACATGTTGTTGGTATGCACTGGCTTGTGTGACTCCAGCCACAAGTAGAGAGAATTTATTCATCCTACCTTGATTTGGATCTCTTATCTGTTAAATCTTTTATCTGGGATCCAAAACAATGAGTGTATTGTAGATACATTCATGGTTTATTGACCAATTTCATTTCATATCAATTCATATTAAAAAAGATTAAAAGTTGTTCAAATGTCAAATTTTATTGATATCTTGTTGTAGACCACATGATTGGGTTCCTTTGAAGGAAATGAAGGTAGTCTTGCATGCATGTCTAGACAACAAGGTTGGGTTTAAGGTGAGATTGATAGTTATTTTTAAAAAAAAACTCTATCAGTTCATCAAAATTCTGATGATACTAGCTATCAGATTTCTATTAGTTGCCTCAACAAGCTCTAACAAGATAGTTGTACATGTGATGAAAAATTTCATCACACATACAAAAGTCTCATTGGATCTTATTTCTAGGTGATCGTCAAAGTTCTGACTAGTATTGTCAAAACTTTGATGAATATAAGTGGATGTGGTGTCTTCGGCTTTCAATGAACATTTCGTCATAATTTTGATGAAACTATTTTCATCACGCCCTCCATGAAATTCTAATGATGAAAAGATAACCAAGGTTTTAGCGAGAAATCAACAAAGCATCATCAAAAAATTGGCAAATATTCATCAAAATTTGCACCCAAATTCACTAGTGGTTATAACAAGGTTTATGCCTAGGGTCCTCATAAAAAGTCATTACCATTTCCTAATAATGTGAAAGAACATTTTGACCTAATTTATTTCCAACACTACTTTTTTTATATTAGTGTTGTGGTAAATTATTTTCATTCTTAGAGGAAGTTGCAAGCTATGGATTGGATTTTTCATTAAAATATAAGTTACCCAGTTCTCCCCTGGCCCTCCAAACCAGGGAAATTTTGAACCGATCCTTGGTCCTGGTCCTGGTTCTCCTATAGGTTCCACTTAGGTTTGAACCCAGGTAGGCTGGTTCCTTTAGGCCAAACCTAGGTCAAGCTAGGGTAGACCTAGGTAGACCAAGTGTGAACCATGTATAATTCCACTGAGAAAAATTCTATAATTTAGTGTAGAAAACAATTATTACATATTTTGAATAGGATCTTTGACTTTACAAAATAAAATTTTATGAAGTTTAGATATTTATTACATCAAAGTAAACTAGCCCTCAAGATTTATTTATAGTGAAATTTGTATATCCAATTGATGATAATGACCCCTGTCTGATTAATTGGAAGCTCTCTATAGTGATAAATCATATTTTAAACATTAAACAATATATTTAATAGGTGAAGGGAGTTGCAAGATACTTTTATAATATTTTTCAAGTAGGATGTTAATTACAAATGAACAATCTCTCTGTACAATGAAAAAGTAATAAGCTTTTGAGGACTTGGAAAGAAAGAATGTTATTAGTGCAGTTGATCCCAATAGCATTGGCACTATTTTTGAATCAACTAATGCCTTTGATGAAGAATAAGATGATGATAAATATTTAGAAAATCCATTAGATAATTGAAGCTTTGTATAAATTTTTGATTGTTGAAAGTCAAAACAATGATACTTGAACTCCATATTATTTAATATTTTGATGTTTTGATTATGTAAAAATAGGTTTTGAAAGGACCCAAAACCTTTTACATCAAGAATATATGATAGGCATTAAAGTTCAAACAAAAATAATGCAAGAAGACCAAAAAGAGACACAAAAGAGAAAGTCCATAAACATAAAAAAAATAGAGGAAACAGGACAGCAAAAAGACAGCAAGATAGCATCCAGCTGTCTAAATACATTTCATAAGATTTTCCACCTATTCAACTAGCATATGCATGTTAGCAGAGGATGGTTTGAGCTCCTCAATATATTTTTCCTTATTATCCTCTAGCTTCTTGAACCTTGATCTAGTTCTCTTGCTAGGACCATGATCCTCCTTGACCTCAATGATCACCCGCTCCCCTTCTCCCTGGTCCATTTTGTCCACCAGAATCTTGACATGTTCAGTCGAGGCCTTGAGAATGGAAAAGCTCTACTCTGCAATATTACCAGCCTTTTTCTCCAGCTTCTCTACTCTATTTTCCATAATATTGATTCTCTTTTTCATCCCCTCTCCATCTTCAATTTTCTCCTCCATAGAAATGATTTTATCATTAAAGGCAGTAAGCCCCTCAGCCCTAGCATATGTCTCCTTCAGCTCATCAAGGCATTGACCCAAGGTCTTCTCCCCCATATTCATCCTTCTGAGAACCCTAGTCTCCTTTTGAAGTTGATGGATATGGGCTTTCATGGCAGAGATGTCACTTTTCATGTTGCTTAAATTAACAAGGAATGCAAGACACCCCGGATTTGCAAAGTCCTTGTTCGTTCCCACTGTCTCCTCCTTTGGGCTATCCACCTTATCCTTCTTAGTGTTGGCCACCTCCTTCTCCTGACCATCCTTCTCAATATTGGTGACATCATGGGCAACATCCTACAAAATATTTTCATCAACCAGAACATTCTGGTCCAATCCAGCACTTTCCTCCATAATAGGGTCATTATCCACCCACTCTTCCTATTTATCCTAACTATTCTCTTGAGAAGAGGAACCCTCATCAAAGGATATGATGACCCTCTTAACCCTTTTCTTAATCCCATTTTTAGCTCTAGTACGCTTCCCTATGGGTTCCATTTTATTTTTCCCCTTCTTCTTCACATTGTCCTCCCTACTCTCCTCTTCCTCCAAATCCATATCAGTGACTGAATCCTCCACCTTGATCTTTTTATTATTTATTTTGGGCACTAACTCCTGATAATCCTCAGAGTTATCTTCCTCATCTTTAGTTTCCTCCATGAAGGGTTCCTCCAACTCTTTACCATCTATATCATAGTCTTTGAGGGCCTTCCAATTCAGCCGAGGCCTCTCAACCTTCTTAGATTTTAGAACCTCATAAATGAGGACCATCAGCCCATCATGATAGGTATGGTCACCATCCAGATCCCTCTACCAACTGAGAAGAGTAGCATTCAAAGAGCTCAAAAGATAAAAGGGGAAATTTATTTTAACCCCATGTCTAAAATGATTCAACAAAATCAGATGATGATTGTAAATTTTGGTATATCTACCATCCAAAGTAATGTAGCTAATGATCACAAAGAGAACTAGTCTCCATGGCCTAGAAATACATTTAGGATTAAAGTAGGAATTATCCACCTTTACCATATGCTTCATTTCCTATTCTGTAGTCGCAAAAGCCTCCAAATATTTATCTGACACCTTCCTGTCCCTGTAGAAATTGATGCCTTCTATCTTTAGGCATGTCACCTCTATGATTATCTCCTTAGTCACCTCCATGCTCTGCCTACCCACCATGACTTTCCCTTTGTCCCAGGTCTTAATGAAGTTCTTGGTAATGGCAACCTTTCCACCATGCAGCTTCTCCATGTAAATCACCAAACCCCCATCTTTTACAATATTCCACACCTCTTGGTTTTGGTTCCACTCATTGCAGTTCCCCAGTTCACACCTTTTCTTTTGTCCTCCCATAGCTCTGTAATTGTTAAGAAAACCCTTCTCAAAATTTCTCACAACTCTCTACAAATTTGGCTTGAAATCATAATGATGCCTTCTAAAACCTTGAAAGACCCATAAATCATGCCAAATGAAAGCAATACTCATCTCAAAATCACTCCAATGTCCTTCATCATCTTCACATGAAATTCTACACTTATTACTCATTAATATGACCTTCATTAAGAACATGTTGCTTGTTGATTAATCAATCATTATCAATTAATGATACCCCTTCAAGAGGAAGGACAAGCCCATCTTCCCACTCAATGTCCACCTAGCTATAGCAAGCCACATTCACAGCCTAGTCAGCCGCCGAGTTGGCCTCCCTGAAATTGTGGGTAATAATATACTCATCAAAAGAATCTAAAATACTTTTAGATCTATTAATAACATTGGAAATTATCCATGAAGGGGTCATGGTATTATTAAGACACTTAATAATATTTAGGGAATCCCCTTCAACCCACACTTTTCTATAAGTTTTCCTCTTAGCTAACATCAAACCATAAAGAGTAGCATTAGCCTCAGCAACATGGTTAGTATTAAAGCCAATAGGGATGGCCATAGCACCTTTGCAGTTCCCATATTCATCATGAATAACTATGCCACAACTAGCAATTCCCAGGTTGCCCTTAGAGGCACCATCAAAATTGACTTTCATCCAACCATTAGGGGGGCAGTCCCAATGGGCCTCATTCCTCATACTTCTCTTGGTATCATGGGTCTTCCTCCCATCAAGCTTCTAATTTTTGTAGAATTTAATCTCTCAATCATCTTTCAAATCCTGATAATTATTAATCAACCCAATGTTCTCCAACAGGGTTCTCTTAATCTTGTGGAAGATCACAACCCAACTAGACTCCTTGTTCCTAGAAATCCTATCATTCCTTTCTTTCCAAACTCCCCAACACAAGTAGGGAAGTAAAAAGCTCCATAAGGACACTAAAATCTTATTATTAGTAGGGGGCTTCCAAGAATTGAAGAGCTCTTGGATACCTTGAGGAAAAACCCAATCCATGTTCATCAAATCAAGAAATTTCTCCTATATTTTTCTAGCAAAGGAACAGTGAATAGTCATATGATTAATGTTCTCCTCATCATTCTTGCAAAGATAGCATATGTTAGTTATGTAAAAGCCCCTTTTCTTAAGATTGTCAATAGTTAAGATTTTATCTTGCAATAAGATCCAAAAAAAACATTAATTTTACGTATTAAACCTTTGAACCAGGCTTTCACCCAACACAGTTCAAGGTTGTCTTCAAAATTCTGCATGTACAAAGAAGAGACTGAGAAAGAGCCCTTAGAATTATATTTCCACATTAAGGTATCCTCTTCATCAATAAGAAAGAAAGCATTCAAAATTTTATTTAGGGTTCTAAGAGAGGGATCCACCCTTGCTAGGTTAGTCTATTTATCCCCCTCCCAATAGTCAGCCACATGTGATCCAAAAACCTATTTGCATTGCAGTATCTTTTCTTTCAATCTTGACTCGGCATTAAGAGGGTGGTCTAAAATATAGACATCTACCCAAAAAAGAATAGTCTTACCATTTCCCACCTTCCATTTAACACCCTTCTTGATCAAATCATTCCTTCTCAAAGCATTATTCTAGATGCTATAACCTCCTTGAATGATTTCCTAATTCAAAAAATCTTTGAAGTCACTCCTATCCTTGTTATATTTGTTGTGCCAAATGGTACTCCATTCTCCCAGGGTCTTAAACAATCTCCAAAGAAGTTTAGCCATAAGGAAGTCATTCATGCTTCTTATATTCTGAAGACCAAGACCCCCTTTCCTAATAGGTTTACAAACCTTCTCCCAAGCAATGAGAGCCATTCTATTTTTATGTTCCACACTAGACCAAAAGAAATTCTTTTGGATTTTCTCAATACTTTCAGAAAACTTCCTAGGGATTTTGAAAATACTTAAAGCATAGAGAGGGATACTTTGGAGAGTAGCTTTAAGCACCAAAATCTTACCATCTTGGCTAAGAAGAGCACCCTTCCAACAAGCTAAGCTCCTGTGAAATTTATCAATCATCTCTCTCCAAAAAAAATTAGGGGGATCAAGGCACAGAGGCAAGCCTAAGTAGGATCCAGAGAGGCATCCCACGTCACAACCCAACACTCTTTTTATCCTTTCTTGTCTTCTTTCAAGAACATTAATGATGCAGGGGCATCCAAGGTTGGAGTAGGGGCATTCTGTGTGCTCGGTGAAACTACATAAGTGTTTGTATTTTGGCCAGTTTTTACTCGGTTGTAGCTTTGATCGACAGCCTTGATCATTGAAGGAAGCTCAGTTATTGAAGGAACTCGGTAGTCTCTAGCACTCAGTGAATAGGTTACTCGGTCATGCTTGTGGTGCTCGATCAATACTAGTGCTCGGCGATGCCTGGCTGGCTTGGTTATTTCACTGTCGCTCGGTAGATCTGACTTGCCGATGGAGTTCTGTGTGATTTGTTGGGCCGACTTGGTGCATTTATTATTTTTTAGATTCTCCTAAGTTGATCTAGAGGCTGATATGATGTATTAAATGTTTGTATACAGTTTGTAAGCTGACTTGTATGGCATTTAATATTTGTTAGGAAGGGTTTGGGTTTTCATCTTGCTGACTTGTGGCTGATGATTAGTATTTAAGGGAAGATTGGGTAGATATTTGAAAGACCAAGGAAAATAAGGACTCAAAGGAAGAGTAGTGAAAGGCATAGCTAGAAGATGCACTACTAAAGCTAGAGTTGGTGAATTTGTGGAAAAGTTGTTTCCATGAACTTGCAGATATGATTCCTATCAAATAGTTCGTAATAGCAGAACTAGTGGTCGCTTACTTGGGAACAAGGAGATTTCTTGGAGGCTTGCGAGCTCAAGTTTAGATCTGCCTTAGGGTTGCCATCAACTTCTTACTATTTTTAGAGCTGGACTAGCTGGTGTTTGTATTGGATCTAATCTTGGATCTTGTAGAATTGTTTACTGATTGTAATTGGTCCTAACCTAGAAGGCCTTATAGCTGGGCATGTTAATAAAAATTAGAGTTAAACAATTGGTTGTATTACTTTGTGAGTATTCTATTGTGTTGTTCTAACTAGCTGCAAGGTTTGGACTATCCTTAATTTGATCCACCATCCCTTGACATGCGTCAAGTGGTATCAGAGTGAAGTGTTGTTCCTGTGGAGTGAATGTTGATCTTGTGATCTTGATTGCAAATCCATGGTGTTGGACTTATGAAATTGTGCCCTAGTTGCTTTGCAAGATTGTAGGTTGCGATCTGACTTGCATACAACTCAGAGATTGTCACAAGGTGATCAGTGAGGGTTTGTTGCCGAGGGTTTCTATTATCTTTAAGGATGCCACCAAGAAGATTGGACCCTAGAGTTATTCAAGACCTTTTTGATACTGTGGAATCCAGGATTACAGAGAAGGTGAAATCAGATTTCAGATTTCAGATGGAATTGATGAAGAATGACATGATTGCCAAGATCATGAGAGCTGTTACCGATATTCCTTAGAATGTTGGTACTGAGGATGGCTTTGAAGAAGCTGTTGAAGAATTTGAACATGCTGGATCTAGTGGTGATGACCAGAGGGATAGATTTGGTGAAGACAGAACTACTCAGTTGCCTAGATCTGTTGCTCAATTTAGTGGTTACCAAATGGAAGTCTCTACTTTCTCTGGCACTTTGAAACCTGAGAATTTGATTGATTGGATCGGTGAACTTGAAGATTTCTTTGAGCTAGAAGAAATTGAAGATCCTCTTTAGGTGAGACTAGCACAGACAAATTTGAAAGGTCATGCTGCTCTTTGGTGGAAAGAATTGGAAAGAGACCGAGAGGATGAAGGTGAAATGAAGATCAATCGGTGGAGGTTGATGGTGAAAAAATTGAAAGCTAAGTTCATACCTACAGACTATGAGCTTGAATTGTTTAAGAATTTGCAGAATCTGAAACAGAAGGATTTGTCTGTTGAAGATTATACTAAGGAATTCCACAAACTTACTATTTGGTCTGGACACCAAGAGATCGGCAAGGAAAAGGTGGCTCGGTATGTGAATGGTCTAAGATTCAATATTTAGGATGAGCTTGGTATGTTGAAGATTGATTCTATAGAAGATGCCTATCAGTATGCTCTGAGGGTAGAAGAGAAGTTGAAAAGGAAATAATCTAACTCTCGAGGGAAGGAGAAAGTTGATCACTCGGCAAAGGAGAAACCGACTAATGCAGAAGATGAATAGAAACCTATGGAACCTAAGAAGAAGATAGGTAGAGTTATCTTTAAAGGTACTTTCTATAACTATGGGGAGGAAGGACATTATTCTTTTGAGTGTACACAGAAGAAGGTTGACCGACAAACTGCTGTGGTAAATGAGAACATTAAGAATGAACTTGAATCGGAGAACTTGCTACTTCGGTGAACATTGCTTAGTACAAAGGATGAACCTTGTCAAAGGAGTAACTTGTTTAGGACCTGATGCAAGTCTGAAGGTAAACTCTATGATGTTATGGTTGATAGTGGAAGTACTGATAACCTTGTTATTGAGGACATGGTTAGGAAACTTGGTTTAAGCAGAATGAAACATCCACATCCTTATAGGATTGGTTGGCTGCAAGATGTTCATGCTTTGGAAGTAAGAGAACAATGCTTCATTGATGTTCAAATTGGCTAGTATAAGGATCTTGTGCTATGTGACATTGTGGACATGGATAGCTATCATATATTGCTTGGTAGACCTTGGAACTATGATTGCAAAGCTATGTCTGATTGTGTGAATAATGTCTTTATTGTGGAAAAGAATGACATGAAGTTTTCACTGATCCCTTTGATGGATGTAATGCTCGGTAGAAGGAGCCTGAGTATTGGTAGCTGAGTTGAGGTTGTGGATCTAGAGAAAATGAATGATCGGTTTGGAGAATAGACCTATGCATTGTCTAGAAAAGACTTGAAGAGACTGAGGAAATAGAAGTGGAAGAAATTGCACGTAGAAAAGGTGAACTTGTATGTGAAGAACCAGTTTGAGGTTCATGTGTTGAATCTTGTAAGATGTTCTTCTCACATATTAACATCTTTTGGAACCTAGGGTGTCTGATGTAGGGGCATCCAAGGTTGGAACAGGGGCATTCTGTGTGCTCGGTGAAACTACATAAGTGTTTGTATTTTGGCTAGTTTTTACTCGGTTGTAGCTTTGACTAATGGCCTTGGTCATTGAAGGAAGCTCGATCACTGAAGGAACTCAATAGTCTATGGTGCTTAGTGAATAGGTTACTCGATCATGCCTGTAGTGCTTGGTCGACACTGGTGCTCGGTGATGCTTGGAAAGCTCAGTTATTGCACTGTCGCTCGGTAGATCTAACTTGCCAATGGAGTTATGTGTGATTTGTTGGGCTGACTTAGTGCATTTATTATTTGTTGGATTCTCCTAAGTGGATCTGGAGGCTGACATGTTGTATTAAATGTTTGTATACATTTTTTAAGCTGACTTGTATGGCATTTAATATTTGTTAGGAACTGTTTGGGTTTTCATCTTGCTGACTTGTGGCTGATGATTAGTATTTAAGGGAAGCTTGGGTAGATGTTTGAAAGACCAAGGAAAATAAGGACTCAAAGGAAGAGTAGTGAAAGGCATAGCTGGAAGATGCACTACTGAAGCTGGAGTTGGTGAAGTTGTGGAAAAGTTGTTTCTATGAACTTGCAGATCTGATTCCTATCACATAGTTTGTAATAGCAGAGCTAGTGGTTGCTTACTTGGGAACAAGGAGATTGTTTGGAGGCTTGCGAGCTCAAGTTTAGATCTACCTTAGGGTTTCCATTAGCTTCTGACTATTTTCAGAGCTAGACTAGCTGGTGTTTGTATTGGATCTAATCTTGGATCTTGCAGAATTATTTACTGATTGTAATTGGCCCTAACCTGGAAGGCCTTACAGCTGGGCATGTTAATAAAAATTAGAGTTAAATAATTAGTTGTGTTGCTTTGTGAGTATTCCACTGTGTTGTTCTGACTAGCTACAAGGTTTGGACTATCCTTAATTGGATAGACCATCCCTTGACCTGCGTTAATTAATAAAGAAAATAGAGCTCTTAGTCCAATTTACAATTTGTCCAGTAGCAGCAGCATAGTTATCAAGGGCTCTCTTGATAGTTTTACCATTTTTTATAGAGGCTTCCCCCATAATAATAGAGTCATCCACAAACTACTGATGAGAACAAATCAGCTCCTTTGAAGAAGGTTTCAACCCTATAAACTCACATTTATTGACCAGCCTGCCAATGTATCTCCCCAAACACTCTGCCATGATAATGAACAAAATTAGAGATAAAGGATTCCCCTGCCTAAGACCTCTTAAAGACTTGAAGAAGGGATTAAGAGATCCATTCACAAGCACTGAGAAAGTAATAGAGGAAACAAAGCAATGAATAAGATCTCTACTTCTCTTATTGAAACCAAAGGTTTCAAGAATAGCCTTCATAAAAGCCCAGTCCACCCTATCATAGGCTTTAGATAAGTCCAACTTCAGCAAAAAACCTTCTTTCTTTGACATAGTCAAGGAATGTATGTTTTCATGGACAGAAATGATTGAGTCCAAAATTTTCCTGCCAGGGACAAAACCATTATGTTGTCTAGAGATCAGAGAAGGCAGAAAAAGAAGAATCCTTGAGGTAAGGACTTTTGAGATAATCTTGTAAACCGAGTTACATAAACTAATAGGTCTGAACTGATCCAAACTATCCACCCCACTTTCTTTGGAATTAGAGCTATAAAGGTACCATTAAGTTCCTTAAGAATCCTTCTAGAGCCAAAAAACTCTTTAACCACATTAACCACATCATCTTTCACAATCCTCCAATACTTGTGAAAAAAGAAGAGAGGGTATCTGTCAGTGCCAGGGGCTTTATCTCCTTCAAAGGAGAAGACCGCCTTATGAATCTCTTCCTTAGAGGGGATAGAAGTGATAGATTTGTTATTTTATTCATTCAAAATGTAGGGGATACCATCCAACAGCTCATTTTGGCCTTCCTCATTCAGATTATCAGCTTTCTTTAAAAGTTCTCCAAAAAACTTATTAGCTTCTCCCCTGAAGTCTTCCTCTTTTTCACTAGTGACATCATTAATCTTAAGTCTGGAGATTTTGTTTCCCATTTGTGTTTCACCATGGTCATGAAAAAATATTTAGAATTTATGTCCCCTTCCTTCAAAAAAATCTTCCTAGACCTTTGTCTCCAAAAACATTCTTCTTTTGAGATAATATCATGGTATTCCACAAGTTTAGTATCTTTCTCAACTTTAGTAAAGAAGTTGTACCCATCCTTCTAAATATTGTATTGAATTTCCTTCAACTCCTTTTCTATTTTCTTTTTGTTGGAAAAGATATTCCCAAAAGTCTCTTTATTCCATTTTTTAATGTTATCCTTGACATTTTTCAGTTTCTTAGCTATTTTGAACATAGTCGATCCTTCAATCCTAATACTCCACCTCTCCTCAATAAGATTTTCTAGATTAGGATGAATAGTCCACATTTTCTCAAAATGAAAAGGGGAGTTCCTTTTCAGCCCATTAGGTTCAGCAATAATAGTAATCGGATAATGATCAGAACTAGCTCTAACATAAGCTGATAAAGTGCAAGAATAACTATTGAACCACTTACTACTAGCAAGTGCCCTATCAAGTCTAACCTGAATAATCTCATTACCTGACCTCTTGTTAGTTCCATGTATAGTTGATCCCCTCCAAATCTATGTCATGTAACACTTGGCCATCAATAAAGTCCATGAGATCAATTTTGTTATCCAGATTGGGTAGGCTTCCACCCAATTTCTCATTTTCCTTTAAAGGAGTATTGAAGTCCCCAATAATAATCCATCCTTCATCAACAAACTCGCTCCTATTTCTAGTAACATCCCTCCAAAAATATTTCCTCCCCCATCTAGTATTGGGAGCATATATATTAGTCAGAACCCAAGAAGTGCCATCCTTAATGTGCCAAAATATGATGTTAGCCACATTATTTCCTTGAGAGATCACCTCCCCCTTAATTAAATTCTAGTTCCTGGTAGTCACAATACCCCCTAAAGCCCCATCTGCATCACCACCAAGGGACATGTCATTGCTAAAAAACTAGAGTTTCTCAACTTTGTCCTTAGACATCTTAGTCTCCTGAAGTAAAACAATATCTGGCATGTTATCTCTAATCATATTTTTAACCATGTCTTACTTATGAGGATTATTTAACCCTCATACATTCCAAGAAATAATCTTTACTATGTGGCATTCTAATCTTAATTCATGCTTCTAGGCGCTATATATATATAGATAGATAGATAGATAGATAGATAGATATATATATATATATATATAATGTTTTTGTACTAACGAACCCAAACCCCATTTCAAAATTTTTTCATACCAGCAAATTGGTTCTTCAAGCTAAAACTTGAACCCGAACCCTAACTAACAACTTAGATTGAAATCATATCATAAGAGTGTTTATTACCTTAAGTTATTTAATTATCTACTTTGTGTGTCATTGTCATTGAAGGTTTATTTAGTATGCAGACTTGTCATAGGAATACCCTCTTGAACTTGTCAAGCTTTAAGTGAAGAAGTTTTTTCATGCCTTATCGAGTTGGTTTTTATTGTCCTCCAAGAAAAAATTTTAATTTTTCTAATGGATGAAGAAACAATCATAGAATAGAGTTCCAATGGCTACTAGAATAGTCACAGAACATAGTTACAATGGCTGCATGAACAAACAGCTACTAAAGCTAAAACTAATTACTGAATAGAAAGGTAACTAGACCAAATGAGTGGAATTCTCACCAAGTGGGCCCCCTTGTATGAGTATTCCAAAATCTTAACTCAAAATGTTGAAAATGAAAGTAACATTCTATTCATAGAATAGAGTTCCAATGGCTACAGGAGTAGTCAAGGGACATAGTTCCAATGGCTACATGAACATTCAGCTACTAAAAATAATTACTAAATAGAAAAGTAAATACATAACCAAATGAGAATAATTATCACCTAGTGGTCCCCCTTGGATGATTCTTCTCAAATATTAACTCAGATGCAAAAATTAAAATATTATTTTATTCATCGAAGTTCTATTACAACATGACAATAATATGATTACTTTAGCATGCACAAAACAATTGTATATCTATAACTACTTAGAATAAAATTAATTTAATCACATGTAAGTGTAATATAGATAGATTACATATAAACTTCATATCAACAAAAAAAATTGGATAACTTCATGCCCATAGCTAAATAAGTTTAAGAAAGCACCTTGAAAAATATTAGCAACTAGGTGCTAAAGCCCATAATAATGATGACAAATATTTAAGACATCATATAAAAAAATGAGCTATTATTTGGGCTCATCACTCCCCCCAACCGAATGGATCTTTGGTCCTCCAATAGGTGGAATCTGATTTCTATGTCTTCATAGCATCCTGAAATCATTGCCTATTATCTATCCATCACTTTTTGTTCTTGGTTTCCAATAAAATCTATTTTTTTATCCAATCTATCCCACCTAGATTTATTTTCTTGTTCACTGTAGGAATGAAATTCTCCATAGTTTTCAATAGGCCATAGAATAATTGGTGGTTGAGCTTAAAGGGAGCCAATATTGTTCCTTTTTTCTCCCCAACTAAACATACTTTGGTTCCCTCCTAATAATAGTTTCATAAAAATTATGTAAGGAATGGGTTTCGGCTTTCTTCGACTCATTAGGTAAGCATTTTTGTCTTTGTCTCAGATATCCTAACACTACCCCTCCTGATGTTGCAGCCACCTATTCAAATTCCTAAAAATATTCTTCTCTCCCAGCTAGGATCTGTTGTTTGAATTCATCTTTGTACATAAGTTTGTGCCAAGGATACAAAATGTATGCAGGTTCACTTGATTCTAACCTTAAAGGTAAAGGGGTATGGATCTCCCTATCTATATGTGCTATGAATTATTTCCCCCAACTATTTTCATTTTAAATCCAAGACATTAGTGCCCTTAAATGAATATATTTGATATACATGAATAGATTCCACTCGTGATCATTAGGAATAGCATAGTTGTGAAGTATAATTCATACATTAATTTTTTAGTTTCTGTTGGGGAAGACTAGTAAGCTTGTAAGACCTTTTGTCGAGTATCTATAGAAGTTTTTAAACTAGAGACTACTCTTGACGATTGAAAAGGAAGACTAAGCTCCTTAAGATGCGGTGCATATATCCTTAGGGGAGTTCTACATTCTAAAATATATGGCACTAAGGTCATAACATTGTTTAACTTATCTGTTAATGCAACAATTTCTACATTCTTCCCCTCAATCTACTTGTCTTTCTCTTTAATCACTTCCTCCATCTTATGCTTCTTTTTATTTCATTTAGCTTCCTTATCCTTCATATCCTTCCATAAATCTAGGGATATTGATGCCCATGAGAAAGTAGTAGGTCGATGAATGCCTACTAGGAATCACCTTCGTTCTGGCTCTCCACCTATCACTTTCTCAACTACAAAAATGAGCCTTGCTAATCCTAAGTTATCTTTTTTAGGATTCCATCAACAACCCCTCTTCTTCCTAGAGAAAATCCCTTTCTTGAGATATATGTTCATCCCCCTCCTCAAATTCTTATGTAGGCATCATTGTCCTATCCTATTGATCAAATGATGAGGTAAATTTGGGGCTTCCCCTAGAAGGTCTATTATGTATTATCCTTTCTTCTTCACTAGGATTGGTATGAACAGAGTTTGAGGATTCAATTTGGATGTTCACCTTAGGTGTTGTAGATTTTTCTTGTTTACTAGGTTTACCCTAGAGCCTGTGACTCTTCCTCTAGGGTGTTTTCTCCGTATTTTTTTCTATCTTAGACTTTTTAGCAAGATTTTCACTATTCTTATTGGCTACAAGAGATTCTTCATCCGCAGTTTCCTATTTTCTAGGGGTAGGGATTTCCTTTACAAATTTCTACATTTTAGTCTTTCCTTTTTCATCCTTAGTCTTTATCATTTTTCCTTTTTAACTTTCTATTGTTACCCTAGAACAAACTATTTATTTAGGGGAAATATCCTCATTAGGATCTAAATAGAATCTATTTACATCTTTGTGCAAAGATTCAAGTAAACTCATTTTGATTGCAGGAGGGTTTCTACCACAAATCTTCCTACAAGTTGAAGCCCCAAGGGTGAATTTTGTAACTGTTGCCTCCTCACTAACCCTACGGGTCAAGGGTTGACCTCTAAGGTGCACATTCTCTACTTTGAACTTTTTAATTTTCAAAAACTCATCCCATGACATTAGAGACACATCTTGTAAAGACCTTTTAACAAGAAACTTAATTAAAAAATGATGGGAAACAAATTTTTCCCTTCCTTTATGTTTCTCAGTAACCTTGATTTCCATTAGGTTATATAGAAAATTGGGGACATTCATTCTCCTTCCATGCCACATGTGTCTCAAAAGCTTGAAGTATACAAAGTGTAGACATGACTTTTGACCCTCACATGCAATGTATCTAATAATATAAACCACAACATGTGACCATTTTTCTAGTAAAGAAAACCTCCTTGTTCCTTGTTTACTACTTAAAGTGGAGGATCCCTAGGTTTGATAAACTCTTATTTAGCTATTCTAGCATCTTTACTTTTAGGGTAGGGTTCTCCTACAGTAGGCAACCTTGAAACTTCAACAATCCTCTCCTGCATGGAAGTAACCTTCAAACCCTTCACCATTACCTAACCATTGTTAAATGTTTGAGAAAATTCCATCATAATTTCATTACTAAACCCACTCAACTTCAAAAAGTACTCTAACTAGCCACAATTCTTGAATTTTGGCTCATAGAGTGTGTCTTGCAAGATTACTTGATGAATTGTTGGTTCACTTTTCACTAATGGACCTCCCATGTTTCTAGTCACACCCTTTGAAACACCTTTTCTCTATAATTATTTAGCTACAAAATCACTTAATTCCACTCTCAATTTCATATATCCTTCTCATAGTCCTAATGTCAATGTTGTATAACCTTTCTATTTACCCCACTTTTAGTGGCATTTATGAAAACTTATTAAACAATAAGGCATTAAAGAGGGATTTAAGATTTTAAAACTTTGACATGTTGGCACATAGAACATAGGTATGCATAATGACATGTATATGAAACGTGGGCTCACACTCCCCCCAACATATACAAAAGCATATTTCCACACATCCCTGGCTATGGGGCAACTAGAATGCACCCACATACGGTGTTATTTTTTTAAGTCTATTTTTTTTACTTTATATCATGGTGCATTTTGGTTGCACCATAGATGATGCCATGTTAGAGAATTAGAAAAATATATCATATGTGATTGATGTAGGGGCATCCAAGGTTTGGGCAAGGGCATTTTGTGTCCTCGGTGAAACTGCATAAGTGTTTGTGTTTTGGTCAGTTTTGCTCGATTGCAGCCTTGACCAATGGTCTCGGTCATTGAAGGAAGCTCGGTCACTGAAGGAACTTGGTAGTCTCTGGGGCTTGGTGATAGTGTTACTCAGTCATGCCTGTGGTGCTTGGTCGATACTGGTGCTCGATGATGCTTGGCTTTCTTGGTTAATTCACTGATGCTCGGTGATTTTGGCTTACCGACTGGAGTTCTATGTGATTTGTTAGGCTGGCTTGGTGCATTTTATTTTGGTAGCTGATGATTTCAGGCCAATTAGCTAAATTAAATGTTTTTGTACATTTTTTAAGCTGACTTGTATGGTATTTAATTATTTGTTTGGGAGAGTTAAGGGTTTCATCTTGCTGACTTGTGGCTGATGATTAATATTTAAGGAGGGTTTGGGTAGATGTTTTGGGATAGAATGGAGGAGAGAACTTAGCAGATCTGGATCTCAAAAGCGAAGCTAAAATTGGTGAAGTTGTGGAAAAGTTCCTAAGGATCTTGCAGATCAAATTGTAATCTGATAGTTGTTTGTAGCAGAGCTAGGGGTTTGCATACTTGGAAACAAGGAGATTGCTTGGAGGCTTGCGATCTCAAGTTTAGATCTACCTTAGGGTTTCCATCAACTTCTGATTTTCTTCAGAGCTAAACTAGCTATTGTTTGTATTAGATCTGGTTGTGGATCTTGCAGAATTGTTTTCTAATTGTAATTATCCCTAACCTAGAAGGCCTTACAGTCAGGCATGTTAATGAAAATTGGAGTTAAATAATTACATTGTGTTGCTTTGTTGAGTATTCTATTGTGTAATTTTGTTGGTTGCAAGGTTTGGACTGTCCTTAATTGGATCCACCATCCTTGATTGCATCAGGTGGTATCAGAGTGAAGTTTGTTCCTGTTGGAGCTGAAATTTTGTTCTTGATGAAGTAGAAGGTTGACCTAGCAAGGCTGATCTTGTGAAGTTTATTTTGTTGGTGAAAAGATTGTGCACAATCTAGATTGTAGATCCGTAGCACTGAACTTGTGAAATTGTGCCCTAGTTGTTTGCAAGATTGTAGATTGCGATCTGACTTGCATCTAACTTGGAAATTATCACAAGGTGGTCAGTGAGGGTTTTTTGCAAAGGGTTTTCTCTTATCTTTAAGGATGCTTCCAAAAAGATTGGACCCTAGAGTTATTTCTGATCTTTGTGATACTATGGAATCCCGGATCACAGAGAAGATGAAATAAGATTTCAGATCTAAGATGGAATTGATGAAGAATGACATGATCACTGAGATCATGAGAGTTGTTACCGGTATACCTCAAAATGTTGGTACTGAGGATGGCTATGAAAAAGTTGTTGAAGAATTTGAACAAGCTGGATCTAGTGGTGATGACCGAAGGGATAGATTTGGTGAAGACAGAACTACTCAGTTACCTAGATCTGTTGCTTGGTTTAGTAATTACCGAATGGAAGTTTCTACTTTCTCTAGTACTTTGAAACTTGATAATCTAATTGATTGGATTGGTGAACTTGAAGATTTCTTTGAGTTGGAAGAAATTCAAGATCCTCTTCAGGTGAGATTAGCACAGACAAAGTTGAAAGGATATGTTGTTCGTTGGTGGAAATAATTACAAAGAGATAGAGAAGATGAAGGTGAAACGAAGATCAATCGGTGGAGGTTGATGGTAACTAAACTAAAAGCTAAGTTCATACCTACTGACTATGAGCTTGACTTGTTTAAGAAGTTGTAGAATCTGAAGCAGAAGGATTTGTTTATTGAAGATTATACCAAGGAGTTCCACAAACTTACTATTTGGTCTGGACATAGAGAACTTGGTAAGGAAAAGGTAGCTCGGTATGTGAATGGTCTAAGATTCAATATTTAGGATGAGCTTGGTATGTTGAAGATTGATTCTATAGAAGATGCTTATCAGTATGCTCTGAGGGTAGAAGAGAAGTTGAAAAGGAAACAACCTAATAACTCCTGAGGGAAGGAGAAAATTGATCACTCGGTGAAGGATAAACTGACTGATGTAGAAGATGAACAGAAACTTGTGGAACCTAAGAATAATATAGGTAGAGTTATCTTTAAGGGTACTTGCTATAACTATGGAGAGGAAGGACACCATTCTTTTGAGTGTACATAGAAGAAGGTTGACCGACGAACTGCTGTGGTGAATGAAAATATTCAAAATGAACCTAAATCAAAGAACTTGCTACTTCAGCGAACATTGCTCAATACAAAGGATGAACCTTGTCAGGGGAGTAACTTGTTTAGGACCTGATGCAAGTTTGAAGGTAAACTCTATGATTTTATTGTTGATAGTGGTAGTACTGATTACCTTTTTGTTGAGGACATGGTTAGGAAACTTGGTTTGAATAGAATGAAACATCCACGTCCTTATAGGATTGGTTGGTTACAAGATGATCATGCTCTGGAAGTTAGAGAACAATGCTTCATTGATGTTTAGATTGGCCAGTATAAGGATCTTGTGTTATGTGACAATGTGCAGATGAATAGTTGTGATATATTGCTCGGTAGACCTTGGCAGTATGATTGCAGTTCTATTTATGACTATGTGAAGAATGTCTTTACTGTTGAGAAGAATGACAGGAAGTTTTCACTAATGCCTTTGATGGATACAATGCTCGGTAGGAGAAGCTTGAGTATTGGTTCCCGAGTTGAGTTGGTGGATCCAAAGAAAATGAATGATCAGTATGAAGAACTGACATGTACATTGTCAAGAAAAGACTTGAAGAGATAGAGGAAATAGAAATGGAAGAGTGTGCAAGCAGAAAAGGTGGAGGACTTGTATGTGAAGAACCAGTTCAGGGTTTATGTGTTGAACCTTAGAAGATGTTCTTATCACATATGAACATCTTTTGGAACCTGGGGTGTCTAATGTAGGGACATCCAAGGTTTGGGCAAGGGCATTCTATGTCCTTGGTGAAACTGTATAAGTGTTTGTGTTTTGGCCAGTTTTGCTCGGTTACAACCTTGACCGATGATCTCGGTCATTGAAGGAAGCTCATTCACTAAAGGAACTCGGTAGTCTCTAGTGCTCGGTGATAGTGTTACTTGGTCATGTCTGCGGTGCTCAGTCGACACTAGTGCTTGTCAATGCTTGGCTTGCGCGGTTAATTTACTGATGCTCGATGCTTTAGGCTTACCGACTGGAGTTTTGTGTGATTTGTTGGGCTGACTTGGTGCATTTATTATTGGTAGCTGATGATTTCAGGCTGACATGTTGAATTAAATGTTTTTATACATTTTGTAAGCCGACTTGTATGGCATTTAATTATTTTTTTGGGAGAGTTAAGGGTTTCATCTTGCCGACTTGTGGTTGATGATTAGTATTTAAGGAGGGTTTGGGTAGATGTTTTGGGACAGAACAGAGGAGAGAACTTAGTAGATCTGGATCTTAGAAGTGAAGCTAAAATTGGTGAAGTTGTGGAAAAGTTCTTGAGGATCTTGCAGATCGGATTGTAATCCGATAGTTGTTTGCAGCAGAGCTAGGGGTTTACATACTTAAAAACAAGGAGATTTCTTGGAGGCTTGTGAGATCAAGTTTAGATCTACCTTAGGGTTTCCATCAGCTTCTGATTGTCTTCAGAGTTGAACTAGCTAGTGTTTGTATTGGATCTGGTTGTGGATATTGTAGAATTGTTTTCTGATTGTAATTGGCCCAAACCTAAAAGGCCTTACAGTCAGGCATGTTAATGAAAATCAGAGTTAAACAATTACATTGCATTTCTTTTTTGAGTATTCCGCTGTGTAATTCTATTGGCTGCAAGGTTTGGACTATCCTTAATTGGATCCACCATCCTTGACTGCATCAGTGATATATCAATAGTACAATTATTTAATAAATGCATCTAAAGTAATTAATACAATTATGGGAATCATCTTTATCCTGGTGTACATCTAACCTACTATTTATAGAGCTTGAGTAATCAAGAGGAGAACCAATGGTGGAGATCTCAATGTTTCCTAATTAAGTACTTAACATCAAAAGAGTGAGATCTTTCCTAATCTATTTTATGTAGATTGTCTTCTCAGCACAAGTATATGAGGAAAATTCTGCAAGTTCGGTAAATGGCTACCACCATTCAACATTTTGAGGAATTTGAATTGTATTTCCATGGTGGTAAGGCTATAAATGGTGCTTCCTGGCTTTAATATTTTTAATAGGATGATTTTCCTTTAATTGAGGAGGTTGAGGATGGAGTTTGTAGAGAAGATAAGTGTTTTCTAGTATTGGATGACACAGTTTAACAAAATTCAATTATAGGAAATATAAAAATATCAAAAAATGAAGTAGCATGATGCTAATATAGTACTTACTAGGATATTACAAGGGTTTTTGGTATTTACAGGGATATTAGAATGCTTGAGTGCGGCTACAGACTTTTTTGGTAGTTTGCAAATTATTCCAATCTCTGAAGCTACCACTCTAATTATCTTGAATTAGGTGATACAGATTGGGCTATGGGTGTAGGTATTGAAGCTGAGGTGTTGGAGCTGCCTATATTTTCATGGGAAGAACTTTTGAAGCTCTCCCCTAATGGGAAAAATTAATAAGAGTCTTTCATTCTAGCATTTTTAGCTTCTATAACTACCCATGGTCAATATTGGCATTGCTCAATTTCCTTAATGATTCATTGAAAACATCGATGTTGTCACCATAGCTTCATTGTATATCGGCCAAGTAGTTTAACTTCAGGACAATACTGACAGTAACAAACACTATTAGTCTTTATTTTATTTTATTTTGTGAAAATTTATATTTATTAATAAAAATTGGTTCAAAAAGGGCTCCCAGAGAAAAGAACCAGTGAAGAAAAACTTTGTTCATTACCCATAATACAAATGGTCAAATAGTTTTGACATATAGCCAAGGGCTACCCCAACCCAAATTGGTCAACAATTGACCAACTTACAATTGATGCAAAATCCCAACCAATAACTTTGAAAATAATGGAGGATGGATGTATGCCATAATCCATACCTAGTTACAATAATACATCCCCAAATTTGGACAAAAAGCCAATTTACATTTAGAAAAGAACCCCCAACCACCTACTCTAAATCAAAAACTAAAAAAGGATGGAAGACTACAAAAAATCCAATCTTGATTACATCAATACATTAGATGAAGGTATAAGGTGTTTCCATCTTTTAGATACATAGAAGCCCAAGAATCAATCCTATACAATGTCAACCCATGAGGAAGATGAAGCTAGTATTGAGGGATAACATAAGTAGTCAAGCAAGCCAACCTAAAATATAAACACCAAAATAGTAGAGAATCCAAGAAGGTCAAAAAAAAATAACAGATATTTAAAATTTAACCATCGAAATGAGGGTCCTCCACTCCAAATAGCGAAAAGAATAGAGAATTCCAAATTCTATCAGCTTCCTTATGGATAAATGAAGCTGACCCAAAAGCAACACTGGAATGTTGAGGTGAAGAGGAAGCTTCACCTGAGCATCTTGGAGAATGTGAAGTTTGGCCTATAGAGCTACAAATTGAGTTAGAATTACAACCATCCAACACAAAAGGAGCCCAACATGGGAGAATATTAGCACTAACAACCAGATTGGAGTGAGCTAAAAGACTAAGAATGGAATAAGTTTTAGCAAATGCTTTCCCCCGGAACCCAGCATCCACTATATTTATGTTTACCACAATATCCAAGGGCATAATGGAAGATGAAACAATATAGTCTTTTATCACCCCAAGCATCAAAGTATACTTATATGAAGATAAAAGAAGATGTCGTGGGAAGATACCACCAATAATTGCCTCCCCTTGCCATAAATTATAATACTAAATAGCCGAGAGAAACTTATTGTTCTGAATAAACTTAGGCAAAATCACCCAATTTGCTACATGGAGTAAGGGGGACCATGACTGTGAGAGATCAAGGAAGATAGAACAGAAGATAGAAATAATTTGGGAGGGAAAAATGAGTCTCTTAAAGTGCAGCGAAAGGATAGATTCACCAATCAATCGACGGATACATCTTCTACACTTAGGGAAATGGACTAAAAACATAGATTCTAGGAATTCATCAGTAATCTTACCCTCAAATGGGAGCTCCAAACCATTAGGAGGCAAGAAAAATCTTAGATTAAGTAACTTGAACTCATCAGCAAATTGAGAACCAGTCATTTGTGAAGCCATTAGCAAAGATGATCCCCAAAAACCTCACCAAGAATAAGAATAGATGATAGTGAAGGACTTCATAAATATCAATGTTAAATAGAGCTTCGTGTGAAATGAAGAAATCAATAAAAATCTCATCATGAATACAAATGGAGAACAACCAATATTATTACAAAAAATGTACCAAAAAAACTATTAAAACCTTTCATAAGTAGATATAAAATATCACAGCCGCGTGAGAGCTTCGATCCAACCATCATTAATAACTACATACTAATCACCCATGTACAATGTGAATGATTTTTAAACCCAATGAAAAAAACATTGAATAAACCTACATGATTAGATATATCAAAAATATGATGATAAAGTACTTACCAAAATGAAGAAATCCTCAATACGACTGACAACAAAAACCTAAAATGAATTATGGATCAGGTTAGAAAATGTAGGGAACTAATACAAGGATGATGCAATCAAATAGAGTAGGATGGGATTCTGAGATAACCATAATAAAGGGAGACTATTAAAAGCTTTCATAAATAGATATATAAAATCCTAGCCACGTGGGAACTTTTATCATCAACCGTCATTAAAAATACATACTAATCACCTACTGTTGATAATATGAATGGTTTTTTGATCAAAATGTCGAAAGCATTGAATAACCCTACATGATTAGACATATCAATAAGACAATGATAAAGTACAAACCAAAAAAAGCAAAATCCTCAATACGAATGTCATCATATTCCTAGAGTAAATAAAGAATCGAGCTAACATATCTAGGAGACTAATTCAAAGGCAACAAGATCAAATAGTGAAGGATGGGATTTCGGGGTAACCATAGAGGAAGGAAAAATAATATTATGTCCTTTAACCCCTAAATTAGCTAATCGGTCAGCTAGATTATTCCCCTCTTCTATAAGTATGGGAAATGAAGCATTCAGAGAAAGAAGCCAAATTTGTTGAAGTACATAATGGATGTGCCAAGACAAAGATCCTCTAGAGATACAAGCATTAATAATCACAGAGGAGTCTCCTTCCACATGAAGATAATTAATGTTAAGTTTTTTTGCAGAAGTTAAGCCATGTAACAAAGCATAGGCTTTAGGTAGATTATTAGTCCCAGAAGAAATAGGGCATGCCTCAAAATAAATAAGAGAGCTAGGACAATTGCGGAGAACAAACCTATACCCGAAATACCTGGGATTTCCCTTGGAGGATCCATCAAAGTTAAGTTTAACAAATCCATGCTAGGGGGGATCCACTTAACTTCATATCTAATTTTAGATCTATCTTGGGGGAAAAGAGGGTAAGGAAGAGAGGGAAAAACTAAACCCTTCCAATTTTTAGAGATAAGATTATCCCAAGACGAAAAAATTTGGGTCCCATTAAATTTAGCAATATAAGCATTAGTAACTTCCACAACAGATTTTTCAAGAATAGATGTTACAACTTCAAAAGAAGAAGATTGATTACAAAAAATCCTTTTATTCCTTTCCCACCAAATAGACCATAAAACTAGTGAAGGAATATAGATCCATAAGCACAAAAATATGGATTTCTGAAAAAGGATGGGCCAAGATTGAAACAAATCCCAAATTGAGAAAGGAAGAGGCATAGACAAATCCAATTTTTACATAACAAATTACCAACACAACTATGCTAGTGGACAGTTTAAAAAAAGGTGATCAATGGACTCCAATTCTTGATAACAAATGACACATTGAAATGGCCCCACAATATTTAATCTAACTAACCTTTCACTAGTTAAAACTCTCTTATTCAATACCGGCCAAGAAAAACAACCAGCTTTAGGGAGAACAATAGAATGCCAGCAGAACTTAAAATCTCTCGATCGGCCAACATTATTTTGAATGGATTGAGCTAGATTATATCCAAGCTTGACATAATATCTACCATCTACAGAGGGAGCCCATAAAAGACAATCAGGGATCCTAGAAAGAAATACTATCTTATTTAAAAGGTAATGATTTTCATTTGATGCAATCTGATAATCAATCAGTAGATCATGGAAGTCCTTCCACATAACCAATCCTAACTGAATATGCACAGCAGAAACATAATCCAAGAGCCTACCTCTCCAAATTGAAGATGCAAGTTCCCAAATGTCATGAAAGATGTCTAGGGTGTTTAAAGGAGGCAAGTCATTCCAATAATCAAACCAAAAATTAACAGATTCACCATTATGAACCTCCCATGAGACATAGGAAGTGACAATGTGTCTAGTGTTTATCATAAAATTCCAAATAGCAGATCCTTTGGGAGGGTCAAGGACCGAGATGATCCTAACTGGTCTGAATTATCAAGATATTTTTGTTGCATTAGTTGATACCACTTAATAGTAGGTTGTGAATACATCTTCCAAACTATTTTTCCACCAAATTCCAAATTTCTATTAGACAAATTATGAAGGCCCACATGCCCAACTAGAGGAGGATAAGACATGTCTGATAAAGAAATGAGAGGAATCTTCTTTTGACCAGTCATATTTTTTGTCCAAAGAAATTCCCTAATTAATTTTTCAATTTGATTGAGAATAGATTTTGGAGCTTGTAACACTGATATATAATAATTAGGGATAGTTGATAAAACTGATTTAATAAGAAGTATTCGACCAGACATAGACAACCACCTAGTTTTCCATGCCACAACTCAAGACTTGATATGATCAATAACTGACTGCTAGAAAGATACCTTATTATGACCCATGAAGAAAGGGATACCCAAGTATGTATATGGAAGTTCATCTAGTGGGAATCCTAGAATAGAAACTTTTTTTTTAGTTACTTCAAGAGTAGTATTGAAGATATAAACTTTTGATTTCTAATCATTTATTCTTTGTCCAGAAATTGATGTATATAAATCAAGAACTTTCTTGACTTGTGTGGCTTCTTGGATAGAGGCATTTCCAAATAATAATGTATCATCAGCAAATAGAGAGTGTGGAACTGAGATGGAAGTATTTTTTATTTACACACCAGAACAATGGCCAGTAACATGAGAAGCATTAATAAATCGACTCAAAGCTTCAGCCATGATAATGAAAAGACAAGGTGACAAAGGATCACCTTGTCTAACACCTTGAGTTGATGGGAAGAAACCCACAAGCACCCCATTAATTATAACTAAAAAGTGAGAACCATAAATATAGACCTTAATCCACTCACACCATTTTTTAGAAAAACCAAACTTAAGCAAGACCTAAATTAGGAAAGACCGGTTGAGCTTATCGTAGGCCTTCATTATATCTAGTTTAATTACAAAGGAAGGGATGGAGTGTTCACTAATAGAGTGAAGAGTTTCATGAACCAAAATGGCTCCATCTATGGTTTCTCAACCTGGGACAAAACCACCTTGTTCAAAAGATACAATCCTAGGAATAAGGTGTTGAAGCCTCATATATATTGCTTTTGTAATAATTTTGTAGATATTATTAAAAAGTGAAATCGGTCTAAAGTCAGCAAAAGTTTGTGGGTCACTATTCTTAGGGATAAGCATTATGTTTGTGGCATTAAAACATTTTAACATGGTTGTATTTTTCCTAGACTCTTCAAGAGCAACCAAAAGATCAAAACATATAAAATCCCAACATTTTTGAAAGAATAGAACCATGAAGCCATCTGGTCTGGTTGCCTTGTTAGATGACAATGAAAAAACCACTTTTCACACTTCTAAAAGGGTAAATGGAGCCATTAATGTAAGATTATCTTGGGGGAAATTAAGGTTGGAATAACACTAAGTAACTCATTAGCCTTAGAAGTATCACCCTAAATAGTGGTAAGGGGTGATAGGAGATTCAAAAAAAACCTAACCCCTTCTTGATGAATGCCTTTCTCATCAGAAATAAAATTGCCCATATCATCTTTAATGGAGAAAATAACCCTCACTGCCTTCTTCTATTTAACTGAGGCATGAAATAACTTAGTATTTTGATCACCTAACTTTAGCCATAACTCACAAGACTTCTACCTCCAATATTCTTCCTCCCTAGCACACAACTCAGCCCATTCTTCTTGAAAAAAAAAATTCTTTAGAAATGTTTGAGAGTCCAAACCGTCCGGTTGCCTTGTTAGATGACAATGAAAAACCACTTTTCGCACTTCTAAAAGGGTAAATGGAGCCATTAATGTAAGATTATCTTGGGGGAAATTAAGGTTGGAATAACACTAAGTAACTCATTAGCCTTAGAAGTATCACCCTGAACAGTGGTAAGGGGTGATAGGAGATTCAAAAAAAACCTAACCCCATCTTGATGAATGCTTTCTCATCAGAAATCAAATTTCCCATATCATCTTTAATGGAGAAAATAACCCTCGTTGCCTTCTTCTATTTAACTGAGGCATGAAATAACTTAGTATTTTGATCACCTAACTTTAGCCATAACTCGCAAGACTTCTGCCTCCAATACTCTTCCTCCCTAGCACACAACTCAGCCCATTCTTCTTGAAAAAAAAATTTCTTTAGAAATGTTTGAGAGTCCAGACCATTGGAAATAATATATTGATTAATTTCAAACAATTCCTTTTCAACTCTTGACTTTTGTTCAAAGAAATTCTTAAAGAAATTAACATTCCATTCTTTTATTAAATTTTTCACAAATTGTATTTTCTTGTAAAATTTAAACATAGAAGACCCTTCTTCCAACAAGGCAGACATCCACCATTGCTTCAAAAGAGAATGAAAAGATGGAAGTCTGAACCGAATGGACTCAAATTTAAAAGATGACCTAAAGGACTTAATGTCATCTTTGCAAGAAAGATCAATACTAAGTTGAATTGGGAAATGATCCAAATCTGAAAAGGGCATAATACTTGATGACATCAGAATGCCATCCAACTTACAGATTTGGGAACAAAGAAATCTATCTAATCTGATAGCAATTTGTGAAAAACCAACTCTACGGTTAGTCCAAGTGAAAGTTCCAATCTGGGGCAATACATCAAAAAGGTCATTATCCAAAATAAAATTATTAAAATTAGTGACTGTATGAGCAAGAGGAGAAATACCCCCCATTTTTTCATTAGAGGTCAATATCGCATTAAAATACCTAGCTAAAATAAATTTACAACTAGGATACTATTGAATAACATTGGTTGATGATTGCCACAAATGCAACTTATCCAAAGTGGAAGTAGGCCCATAAACAGTTATAAGAAAGAAAGAACAATTAAAGAACCTCACATTAACAAACTGCCAGTTAGCCCCATTCTAAAGAGAATGGATAACCACCCTTGATTTATTCCATAAAATAGACAAACCACCTGAAGCACCCATAGCAGGAACACAAATACTCTACCAAGAAGACCACTTGGCCACAGTTAGATTAAAATTATCAGTAGATAGTTTAGTCTCTTGTAAAAGAATAATTTCACATTGTGAAGAATCAAGTATCGACTTGATTCTATACCTTTTGTCAGAGGCATTAATGCCTCTAACATTCCAAGATAGGATTTTCATTGAGGACAAGGAGAACCTTTGGTTCTCCTCATTGAACATCTCCTAGTTATAGAGAAATTAGCATCCAAGGTTGATTAAAGAACAGCTTGAATTTCCTCCAAGGCCTTAGTTGCCCTAGACTTTCTACCCCTAGTTTTAGGAGTTTTAACGACTGACTTAGGGGAGATCGGTGTCTGAACAATTGATAGTTTAGCAACATGATTGAATTTATCATCGAATAAAGAATCTTATTGTTGGTGGGGTGATGAATCAGATTGTTGAGATAAATCAGAAGAAAATAATTCAGTGGCCGAATATGAAACTGTCTCGTGCATTAATTTTAAATGGCCATCAAAATCCTCAAGACAATTAATATTAATGGCCTGGTTCATATCTTGTGATACATTATTAACCGGTGTATTTTGAAAAAAATCATTCCAAAAACTAGAATCAGCATCCATATCATTAACATCTTGCATATGAGAAGAAACAAGGGACATAACTTTTGTAGACATAATAACAGCATGTTCTTTAGTTACTTTCCATAGCTTTAGAGGATTATTTGAAAACATAAGAGATTTCACGATTGATTCAAAAACTGACATATCTAGAAATTTGAAAACTAACTTTTCCTCAAAAACAACAGCCTGAGAAGTATCTATCCCACTAAGAAATGCCATAATATGAGATAGATAAAACTTTAACATATTAGCAAATGAAGCCATGAGAATTAGAGAAAGTTTTATTGGGAGGACAGATACAGTATGCAATGGGAAAACCTCAAAACTATCATTATGCAAAACTTTGGCCAAACTATCTTTGCATGACACCTTAGATGGCTCCATAACCCCTTGGCTATGAACTGATGAGGACATGTGGATTGGGGATGGGTAGACAGGACTAGTCTATTTTGGTAGGTTCTCAATATTATTATTATGAATATATTTTCCTATGCTATCTTGACATACCATATTATCCTTACGCACCCCCTGGTTATGATTATGCCCCTTAGTGCCCCTAGAGGAATTACCAGGAATGCTTTTATCATAGAGATCAGGATTATCCTTATTAGAGAAAACTAGAGAACACTTAGATAGAAAAGTAGTCTGATCCTTACAAATAATCAAATTTGAACAATTAGGATCCTTACATTGATTCGTAAAATGACCTAAAAGGTTTTCATAATATGAACTAGTTTGCACATCTTGAACAATAATTTCTTGTCTCCAAGATCCCCATTTCGATTGAAGGACAATAAAATTAGGGAAGGGTTTAAGGAGGCCTAATGAAAGACAAACCCTAATAGAATGATGCAGTTCTTCATGCGGAGTCAAATCATGCTGAATAAATTTCCCAATCTTATTAGCAATGGCTTCAATGATGTCTAAATCCCTATATTCCAATGGCAATGCAGGCAATAGAGCACATGAAGACTCATGCATCTTAAAATTAGGATTCCATTTCACCAAACAAATACCAATACATTACAAAACCAATAATTTATGTAGAAAATATCATTTCGAGCATTGGTGGAATCAAAAATTGCAACAAAAAAGTTTGAAGCATGATCTAGGTAAAATAAATCAAGAAGCCCTAACCAGTTACATTTAGCCCAAGATCGAAATTCATAAATTGGTAAAAAAGACCAAAGCTTACCTATGATTTCTCTTTCCTGCATAAACAATACCTGTGAATCTAAAATTCTCTCTTGAAGGTGAAGCAAGGGCTCGAATTTGTCCATAGTAGGTAGCGAAGTCAGATTTAAAGGATTTTTTCCCAAACCACCCATCTTCGGGTCTTCAGTGTAATCTCACTGCTGCTAATTAATTTGAGGATGAACCCGATAATTCTAAATAGGAATATTGTTTGGCGCAGTCACAAACCTAGGATATGGAGAATAGTTATGAGGATTCCGAAGGGGAATATTATTTGGTGAAGTCACAAATTTAGGAGATCAAACAAGTAAAGAATTGGGCCAAGAAATGAAAGATGAAACGTGAGGGTTAGAATCTCCAATCAAGGAACTATCAAATGCATGAATAGGTGTTGGTAGAAGGGGCCCTGAACAAATATAAAAAATAGGCTGAATCCTAGGGCGATGAAGACCAAAAAACTGTTGTTACCCTTATTCAAAGAGGGATTTGGAAACTATGGAAAACCCTTAGGGAAGTTATTCCACCTATTGTAATCATGATTTGATCCTTGAACCCTACCACCCCACTTACCATACTAAGGATGAAAAGGATGAGAAACCCTAGAACCGAAACCTCTATTGCCAACTGAAGCAACCAACCTCTCCTTTCCATATGATGAAAATGACCTCTCCTTTTGCTTCCATCTCTGGTTTCGTAAATTTCACTCCTTTCACTCCATCAAGGGCATGAAAAATTATTTACTATTAGTCTTTGTTAATGAAACTATTAGCCAAGGGTTTCGGGTCCCCTTCAAAACCTATTTTTTCCAGTAATCAGAACAAACATTATTAGTCTTCAAATTAATGGTGGTAGAATAAAATCTTTATTAGTGTTAATATGATTTAGAAAAATAGAGAGGGGGGTGAATCAATTGTTCTTAGGTCTAGATGTATAAAACAAACTTTAAAACTCTTCAACTAATCAAATCCAATAACCAACAGCTACTCGATCATTACTGATTACATAATAGAAACATATAACAGTGCAGTCCACTTATCCAATAGTATCTAACTTGTAAAACATAGAAATGTTCAAACCAAAACATTCACATAAGTATTAACACCGGGATTTCTAGTGGAAACCCAATTTGGGAAAAACCACTTTGTAACATGTTACTATTATGTTCACTCTTCTGAAGTGAGCTCGATGAAAAGCCAACCCTATCAAAGGTTACAAACACACTGTCAGATGTGACCCTATTAAAGGATTTAAACCACTTTGTTAAAAGTGTGCCTTATTATAGGACTTACATACACTCCATTAGAATGCAACCTTGTTCAAAGGATTTATACAAATGACTATTAGGTCAACCTCTGTTAAAAGCATTTTGACTGATACAATGGTTAGAAAGTAAGAGTAGTATTGATTTGAAAAACATACAACTCACTTTGAAAATATAAGATCCAATTCCATACACATATGCTAGCTTACTGACTATGAACCTTTACCATCACCATCATTGATCTACTCGAAACTATCTTCAAGCAATCACAACACTTCTCCTTCAACCTTATCTGCTTGTACAGTCAATAACATCAACAACACTTCCAGCATCCTCTGTTCTATTAACCTCATGCTTAGGTTTCCTTAATACTTCCTTAATTAGGTCAATACATCTTTTGTCGCTTAATCTCCTTCGTAGATCTTAGGGCTAGGTCATATTCATCAAATCCTTTCAACTTTATGTTCTTTGGCTATCCTTCTAGAAATATCTCAAATCTCTTAGTAGATTTACAATAAAACATTTTACAGTGCATTAAATGCTTTTGTACAATCAATAAATAAAGTCAACACGTGATAACATCAAATAATGGAGTTAAAGCACGGGCTTGGGCACAACACTAGTAGAATACGGTCATTTTAGTGAGCATCTCAGCAATATACAATGGTGTCATTAAACGTGCCAGTAATATCACCAAACGTGAATCCAAACATTTGAAAACCAATGGCATGTTTACAACATTAAACATCTAATAGAACTCCCAACAATTCTTAAACATACTTTATCTAATATTATGAATTCTTAAACAATTAAGGTTGGAGTAGACATAGTTATCACACATTTTTTTGTGTGGTACAAGGAAGATTTGGCTAGGTCAAATCTTCCTTCGTGCTAGCAGTCTACAGAATTGGACCTTTATTAACAATTCATCATATCAAATAACTAGTATGTTTAAGAATTGTTGGGACTGGTCCTTTGGCATGTATTAAACAGAATAGAATTTTCAACATATTATTATCATTATATTTCTTTGTTGTAAACATGTCATTGCTTCAGTTTTGTAACTTCACTGTTGTATGAGTGGATTGTGCAGGAACAGTTAACATTAAACAAGGAGCAATTCCTCAACACATCTTGGAAACCATTGAATTCAGTAATAAATGAAACCTAACACCAACACTATTCCTTCCATTCACTTCTACCAAGAATAAAGCATTTAATCCATTCAACATTACATATAATCATTAGACAGTTACATTTCCTAACTATGTAGAGGAACAGTCGCGACCAAAATGATCAAAAGTACTTTCACCCTTGCATAAGCTATTCCAAACTTCAAGTAAAATGAGCAATATGCTTTATCAAATCATTCATATTCATAGTAACCATTCAAATGATCATTTTGTCAATGAACCCTCTGACTGTACCCCTACGGCAGAGAAAGGAAACCTTAAAATAGAGAAAGGAAACTTAGTAAAGCCAGTCTATGTCATTGTTTGTGAGGTTACAATCATGATAAGTACCTCTCAAACCTCTCCAAACATGTAAGATTGTCTTTAAATACTTTATTGATCTCTTCTAAAAATTAACCAAATCAAACCTACATTTGAATCCACACACAATAACCCCAAAATGAAGGGTTTTGTATCCTTTAATGAATCTCAGTCACTAGTAACGCATGGATAGTCAAACCAGTAGTCTCTAAAGCATTCAATAAGTGAATATGAATGTTTTAAAACTTTCCTCTCAACTTCCCCAACCACTCCTAATCGGTTAGAGGGATTAGTTGAGTGTTTAGACACTAAAAATTCTCATGCAACTCCCAAAATTTCTCATACAAAATAAAATTAAATCCATTTATGAATTAAATCCAGTATGCCAAAGGACTAGTCCCAACAATTCTTAAACATACTTTATCTGATATGATGAATTGTTAATAAAGGTCTAATATACAATGGTTGTGTCAATAATATCAACAAACGTGAATCCAAACATTTGAAAACCAATGGCATGTTTACAACAAAGGTCTAATAGAACTCCCAAAAATTCTTAAACATACTTTATCTGATATGATGAATTCTTAAACAATTAAGGTTGGAGTAGACATAGTTAACACATAGTTTTTTGTGTGGTACAAGGAAGATTTGGCTAGGTCAAATCTTCCTTCGTGCTAGCAGTCTACAAAATTAGACCTTTATTAACAATTCATCATATCAGATAAAGTATGTTTAAGAATTGTTGGGACTGGTCCTTTGGCGTGTATTAAACATAATAGAATTTTCAGCATATTATTATTAAAATTTACAAAAATGAACCAATGACATGTTTACAACAAAGAAATAGAATGATAATAATATGCTAAAAATTCTATTCTATTTAATACACATCAAAGGACCAGTTGTATGAAATTGTCAATCACATAGCATTTCACTGTTGTATGAGTGGATTGTGCAGGAACAGTTAACATTAAACAAGGAGAAAAATCCTCAACACATCTTGGAAACTATTGAATTCAATAATAAATGAAACCTAACACCAACACTATTCCTTCCATTCACTTCTACCAAGAATAAAGCATTTAATCCATTCAACATTACATATAATCATTAGACAGTTAGATTTCCTGACTGTGTAGAGGAATAGTCAAGACCAAAACAATCCAAACATTTCAAAATGGTGAATCGATATCCTTGAGCACAAGCACCAATAACATCAAATAATGGAGATAAAGCACGGGCTACGGCATGACACCAGTAGAATGCGGTCATTTCAGTGAGCATTCGTGATCAAATAAAATGCAATGCATTTGAAATTTGTGGTCGAATATGATGCCAGAGGCTCGAAAGACATTGCTTGTCAAAGATACCAATCAAAGATGAAGAAATCACATTCTCTCATGCTCAGCTTTCATGAAGGAAGATTTGATAGCCAAATCTTCCTTGTACCACATGAAGAACATGTCATTGGTTCAATTTTGTCAATTTTTTTTTTGTGTAATTAGTAATTGGCAAATTAAATGCAGATAACACCTTTATCAATTTAATTAGCATGTTATTATCATATCAGATAAAGTATGTTTAAGAATTGTTGGGACTGGTCCTTTGGCGTGTATTAAGAATAGAATTTTCAGCATATTATTATCATTCTATTTCTTTGTTCTAAACACGTCATTGGTTCAGTTTTATAAATTTGTTTTTTGTGTTAAATATATTTTTCATGAGGGGTCTTCTTCTAAGGAGATTGATGAAGATTGTGCACCTCAAAAACCAATTCATAAGGTACCAATCATGTTTTCTATTCCTTTATATTTTTTGATTGGTAAATATCCTTATGAGTTTCTTGTCCTTTCTTTTGATTACTATGGATGAGATATATATCTTACATTCAACATTCAACTTCTTTATATTTTAGAACATGTAGTGTGTTTTTTGAAGATTTTACCAAATCAACTTTTAACATAAACCGAAAACACCAAACTAATATCTTGCCCTTTCAACTTGACAAAATATTTGTATTTGACCAATAACTACAACCAACTGAATGATAAATCCACATACCTGTATCTTTGTAAAATACCTGGAACATCAAAAAGATGGCTAAGTGGTTGTCACCATGATTTTTATCTACTAAATATGGGAAAAAAAAACACCAAAAAGAATCGAATAGAAAACATGATTGGTCATTTCAGAGAGCATTCATGATCAAATAAAATGCAATGCCTTCTCTCACGCTTGATCTGCTTTCACCCACTCCTTTTCTCTACAAATGAAATAAAAATGATTTGGACGTTTCAAAATATTGAATTGATATCCTTGAGTGTAAGCACCAATAACATCAACTATTTTGATCTATGGGTACCCTAATGTTGACAAGAGTTCTTTTATTAATAAGATTACTCTGCAAGCTTGAAGAAGTAGTATATTTTGGAAAATGAAGAGTGGAAAGATGATGATATTCCTGAGATCATGGATGGACACAATGTTGCAGACTTTAATGATCTAGATATCTTGTAGAGGCTTGAAGAATTGGAGAGGGAAGAAGGGCTTAGGATGGAAGATGAGGGTGATGAGGATGATGAGATGGGGGAAGTGGAGTTGAATCCTAATGAAAAGGAAGCTCTAGCTACAATTAGGAAGAAGAATAAGATGCTTATCATCGAACATAGATTGAAGAAGAGTACTGTAAAGAGCAGGCCTATTGTACCAAGGAAGTTTGACAAGATCAAGGAATATGGCTTAAACAGAATGGGAAGACATCTTTCTAGTTTGGGCTTGGATCCTTCGACAATTGGCATAGGATCCAGACCCAGGCTAGAAAGATGTCTTCCTTTTTGTTGTGGATAGGCTCTGCTGCTGCAACAACTACAGACTACAATGTAGATATCACAATAGTTGAGAAACATAAATGTAGGCAGCATGGTCACAATTTTTTGGAGACACAACATAACTAAGTGGTATACCCAGATGATGCAAAGCAACCACTACTCCTCTGGTTCCAAATTGACACTGCAGAATCCAAAAACCATAGATAAGGAATAAATTTAGAGAGAAGAGGAGGGCCATAATGACCAAAATAATATAGGGTCATGTATTATTTTGGTTGTTATGACTATATTATTTTGGTCATTATGGCCCTCCTCTACTCTCTAAATTTATTCCTTATCTATGCTTTTTGGATCCCGTAGTGTCAACTTGGAATCGGAGGAGTAGTGGTTGCTTTGCATCATCTGGGAATATCACTCAATTATGTTGTGTCTCCAAAAAATTGTGACCATGATGCCTACATTTATGTTTCTCAGTTGTTGTGTCCCAAGACCCCTTATGACCCTTTACAACCCTTTACGTGTTGGAAATATAGATGTAGTAACTGAGAGGGGGGGTGAATCAGTTAACCATAAATTTTCTTTCCACAGATCCCTTAGATGTCTTATTAAATCATTTGCTACTGCTATTCGGCAAACATACAGAGAAATGCTAAAACTCAGTTATTGCAGTGAGTATTAATTATAACTGTTCTTAAGCATTCATCAGTGATTAACATACATGAATGAAGAAAATAACATGAACACAAGAGACAGCAGATTTAATGTGGAAACCCAATATGGGAAAAACCACCAATGTAACTAGTTATTGTTTTTCACTCTTTTGAAGTGATGCCCTGTTAGGAGCCAACCCGGTAAAAGGTTACAAAACACACTGTTAGGTGTGACCTTGTTAGAAGATTTAATCACCCTATTAGGAGTGGCCTTGTAAGAGGTCTTGGAACAATTCAATAGAACTGTCACCTTGTTAGAGGATTTACAAAATGGTTGTTAAACCAACTTGGTTAGGAGATTTTGAAATCACTGCTACAATGGTAAGAAAGTAACAATGAAATGACCTGAATAATGATGCAACTAAATTGCTAAATACAAATCTTTGTTCTGCTTCACTAGATCCTTCCTTATCAAAATATATCTCTGTTGCTCCTCAAGGATATCTAATCATCCTTCAAAATTCACTCACACTTTCCTTCTTTTTCACTTCCACACTTTTAATTCACAACTTGACCTTCTATATATACCATTCGAATTGTCCATTCAGATTAACAAGTCGGTACTAATAACATTACTAATCATTACAACAGTCAGCTGGAATAATCAAACAATATTTCTCAAATTAACAAAATCCTTTACTGGGCCAACCTTGCTCGGTAAACACTAATCCGAAAAGATTTCCTTTGGTGATCGAGAGAACTCGGTAAGCACTGCGAATTCTGCAACATCCTTTGGAGACCGAGTGAACTCAGTAAACACTAACTTTCCTTCGTTAACCGTGGAAGCTCGGTTAACACTATTTTCTGCCATACTTTTCTTTGACACCTGAGATATGTCGGTAGACACTGAAAACTGCCTGCTAACCGACTGAGCTCGGTAAACACTGGGAACTGCTTTGCTGACCGACTGAGCTTGATAAATAATATGACATTTGTGTGACATCAAAGACAGCACACAATTAATCCAACATTACGATCCCTAAGAATACATCTTAGAGGTCTTAAAATGTCATAAAGGGTCATAAGAGGCTCCTAGGAGGGGCCAGATGAGCTTCCACCTTCATGTGGTTGGCCCTATTAAGTAGAGAATGTTAAACTATTCTCAAAACAAAGAGAAGCTCAATAATTTAAGGTCTCAGTCCATGGAGATGTTGAAAAAATGATGGGAATCAATGATGGAGAGTTTTTAGATTCTAAGAAGACATATATGGAGTGGAGGCTAGATTGAGTACCAGTGCAAAGATGATTATCAGTAACCTACGTCTATAAAACCTTCACAAATATCCCTTCTTTAGCCTCCACTCATACCTCTTCTCAGAATCTAGAAACTTTGGATAGTGTTTCTCATCCATACATGAAATATGCTAGTAATCATATAAAATTACTTTAGGCCTCGAGTATTAATGAGCTACACAAGTGTAAAATGTTTTTGCGAGACTAGGATCAATTATATTTGATATTGTGCAGTATACATAAATGCAAGGCAGTGATTATTCTCGATGATCGACATGTATAAGTTGTTGGAAAGTTGACTACACTGGTGTATATGACTTAAAATAGTTTTTTCATTATGGCAACAAAGTCATATAGTGTTTTGGAGTTAGCGCACTTGATGAGAAGATCAAAAAATGGCTAAGTGTTGAAGACTAGACAGTATACAGAGTACCTGAAGATCAGAGCATCAGCGCACGTGCATACAACAAAATTATGGTATGCACCCTAGAATTTAAGTTGGTAACATCATATTCATGCTTATTTTATAAGTGCATGATTAGATATGCAGGTATGACAAAGTTACAGACAATTGAAGTTACATGGCCAGTGTGTGCTAGAGAAGAACAGAGCAAGTAACCGACTATTGGCATTTTGAATTGCGGTTATATTATTATGTTGTAAAGGCTATGCACCTATTGTAAGTAGGTTTTCAACATGTAATTATGTTTTTTTGTAAACATGCTTGAGCTAATTCAATTGGAAGTGTTGTATGTAATCGGTTAAAGGGTTGACCTAGTTATTTGTTTTGTATGCTTATATAAATATGAGATGCGCACATTGTAATAGGTATGGAAGTGAATATAGAATTGAGATAAGTAGAGAAGAAGTGTGTAAAGAGTTGATAAGGTGTACCAAAGCTTTTCAAGAGGTCAAAGCATCAACGCATCAAAGGAACTGATCAAACAAGCAGTGTCACAATGACAGTTCATCTACATATATAGTGTGTATCTAAGATCAGAAGGTTGTAGCCTTCACCACTTGAGAAGTGAGATCTAGGATAGTGAGTCCACACCTCTAATAGGGTTTATTGTAAAAGACTCTTAACAAGGTCTGACCCTTGACCAGGTCACTATACTAAATATATTGTAAAGCAACTCCTAACAGGGTTAAGGATCTTCTAACAAGGATCACAAAACACTAGTACAGAATATTAGTGGGTGTCAATTCCCACCAAGGTTTTTACCTATTTGGGTTTCCCCATAACCATATTGGTGTTATGTGTTGGTTTCATGTCTCATGTTTATGTTGATGTTCATTTCAGTATTTAAGTATTCAAGTTCAGCTTAAGAATAAAGTAAAAAGATAAAATACAGTGAACACTGATTCAACCCCCCCCCCCCCCCCCCCCCGCCCCCCTCTCAGTGTTCCCATTCCTAACAATTGGTATCAGAGCTCTGGTCCTCAGCATAGAAGTTTAACCACTTGAGGAGATCATGGACAAAGCAGAAATAAAACATCTAAAGAGAAATCTTGAAGCTGCTCTTGAAGACCTAGACAGATCTAAAAAAGAAATTGAAGAACTAAAAGAAAAAGTTAGTGATGCTCAAGTAGTCATCAAAAGGCTAAGAAAGGATTTGAAAGAATTCTCTACCAATGATTTAGGGATAATGATCAAAAATTTGAATGAAGAAAATTCATCCCTAAAAGAGCTGAATGAAGAATTGGATGATAAACTGACTAACAATCAGGAAGTCTATGATGAACAAATCAAAGAGAACCTTTAACTCAATGAAGAATTGAGGCAAGCAAACCTCAAAATCTTGGAGCTAAGGAATAGCAAAGAAAGCTTGGAATCTAAATTGAAAGAGGCAAAGAATCACATTGATAAATTGCACACCAGTTTTGATTTGATAGAATCTCAGTTGTATGCAAGAAGACTTAAAGGAGATACTAGCTGCATTGGATACAATGAAGCACAAAATCAGATTGACAACATGCGAGCAAGAATGAAAGTAGCAGAAGACACCATAGATGCTAAGGAGACTGGAAGTCAGACTAAAGATCATGTTGAATCATCCAAGAATGAGTGCAAGCTAGTAGATCGAACTTGTTATGCATGTAACAAGCATGGACATATAGCAAGGAATTGTATAGAGGTAAGACCTTTCAATGGTTATTGTTATTCATGCAATAAATTTGGTCATAGAGATATGAATTGCAAGACAAGTCAGAAGAAAAAGACTCAGTATAATCAAAAAAATTAGAATCAATCAAATGTAAGAAGTTCTCAAAATGTTACATGTTAGATATGTAACTATAATGGTCACTCAGCTAGACAGTGCAAAATGGTAACCCATGTCAATGCGCCAAGGAATACAAGGCCTCATGTCATTTGTCACTCTTGTAACAAGGCTGGACACATCTCAAATTTTTGTAGATCAAGGACACAAGGTTAGAAAAGCCTGAAGAACCAATATTGGATACCGAAGGAGAAGTTAAGTTTGTGAAAGCTTCAAAGGATGCGAGCTTGATTTGGTCAGAAGCAAAGAAGGATAAGGTTGATGAACATGTACTGGATGCATCCATAGTGGATGCACCCTCTACATCAGGATGAATGGCCCTTGGGGTCATAGGGGCAGCTAATTTAGCTCTAGACCCCTGTGCAACTGGTATACTCACTCTCAGAGTATGCACCTTTAAACTTAACCTTTTGGAGACTAGAAGATTCTATGTGCAAGAATGCACAAGCTAATTGTTTGCAAAATGAAAGTTAGAAATTTTCAGTGATAGCCTAGTTTACACAGCAAGCATTAATGGTAGAATTCCTACTTTAAAGTACACAGAAGTTTGTAGATCTCTCATTGCATTCAAATTTAGAGTGATTGGAGAGCAGAAGAGCCCTAGCATTTGATTGTAAAGAATTATAGATTAATTCACCAGTGATTGTTAGTACATTTGATTAGTTGCAGAAACCCTAGTTCGTCGTGCCAATTCAGAAGCTCTTGAGATTACTTGGAAAGTGATATACAAGTAATGGCTACTCCTATTGTGTTTGATGTGGTGGAAAAGAAGAGATATGTGCTTAAGAGGCATCCATTTAAATCCACACTAAACAACCTAGAAGGTGCATTCTCCTGCACTCTCATGGGTGTTATGCATGTGGAAGACATTAGGGCATACATATGTTGCAAAAAGGAACTGGTAAGTTTGGACAGAATAAGAGCGCACATGAAAATAATGATGAAACCTGATAAAACCTTCATGGATGAATATGCACACTAGAATAATCATCCTATAGTGGAATATGCTATGGCATAGTGCAATATTCTACTGGTGTCATACCCTAGCCTATGCTTTAACTCCATTATTTGATGTTTTACAATATATGTAAAACATGTTGACTTTATTTATTGATTGTATGAAAGCATTCAATGCACTGTAAAATGTGTTATTGTAAATCTACTAAGAGATTTGAAATATTTCTAGAAGGATAGCCAAAGAACATAAAGTTGGAAGGATTCGATGAATCTGACCTAACCCTAAGATCTACAAAGGAGATTAATCGACAAAAGATGTATTGACCTAATTGAGGAAGTATTAAGGAAACATAAGCATGAGGTTAACAGAAGAGAGGATGTTGGAAGTGTTGTTGATGTTATTGACTGTATAAGCAGAGAAGGCTGAAGGAGAAGTGTTGTGATTGCTTGAAGAGACTTCCGAGCATATCAATGATGGTGATGGTAAAGGTTCACAGTCAGTAAGCCAGCATATGTGTACGGAATCAGATCTGATATTTGCAAAGTGAGTTGTATGTTTTTTAGATCAATACTACTATTACTTTCTAACCATTGTATTAGTCAAAATCCTTTTAACAGAGGTTGACCTAACAGTCATTTGTATAAATCACTTGAACAAGGTTGCATTTTAATGGAGTGTATGTAAGTGCTCTAACAAGGTGCACTTTTAACAAAGTGGTTTAAATCCTTTAACTGAGTCACACCTAACAGTGTGTTTGTAACCTTTAACAAGGTTGGCTTTTCACTGAGCTCACTTTAGAAGAGTGAACATAATAGTAACATGTTACAAAGTGGTTTTTCCCAAATTGGGTTTCCACTATAAATCTTGGTGTTAATACTTGTGTGAATTTTTTGGTTTGAACATTTTTTTGTTTTACAAGTTAGATATTATTGGATAAGTAGACTGCACTATTATATGTTTTTGTTATGCAATCAGTAATGACCGAATATTTTTTGGTTATTGGATCTAATTAGTTGAAGAGTTTTAAAGTTTGTTTTATACATCTGGACCTAAGAACAACTGATTCACCCCCCTCTTTGTTATTCTAAATCATATTAACAATTAGGTGGCATGAAGCTTTTTGCATTCCTTAAATATAAAAGGAATTCCAAGGTCATAAAAAAGGGGTTTTTGGTTCTATAAATTCTCTTTAGCTTGTCACTAGGATAGTGTTTAGTTTTAGGTTCCTAAAGGTGAATGTAGTTCTAAGATAGTGTAATCTCATGAGCAGTGTTAACTAGTTTGTGCAATTATAAATGCTAATACAATAAATTTGTATCCAACTTTGTATACTATAAATCATATGAATTCAATACATTAAAGATGGTTGACTTTATCTCTACAATATTCTTGTGGGTGCATTATCTATATAAAGAAATTTAACTCTCTCCTTGAAAAAATATTTTTGCATTCCTTTTCAAATTGCATCGGATGTCAGTCATATTACATGAAGCTTTTTGCATTCCTTTTCAAATTGTGTTGGATGTTAGCCATATTTCTTCTCTTGTCAAAACATGGCACATGGACTACTTAAACTAATTAATATGCAATCATTTACTTTTGCCTAGGAAATAAAAATATATATATCATTTAACACATTAAATATACTTACAAATATAAATATCAAGGCCTGTAAACCTTTCTGGTCACTATGATGTGTGACACGAAGTTTAGAAAGCCTAGCCTTGGTGACCTTATCTTGAAACATATAGTAATTTAATTTAACTATGCAAAAATAAATTTGAAGAATCGTTTAATAAATTTGGTATATTCTTAAGAGAAAATTCAAATACCTATGAACTCTCTTCACCTGACTTCCTTTGTACCTCAAAATTATCATATGCTTTTACAAGCTCTTTAAATACTTTCTCACTTACATTGATTGGCCTATTTTTACCCTTAGCTCGGGAGGGATTTTTTTGTCTTCTTTTTCTAGTTGCACCAAAATCATTTACAGTTTTGAGACATTCGTAGCTTTATCTTCTTTAACGACAAACCTATGCCAAATTCAATCTCCATGTCATGGATTACTACTTTTTGCAGGTGCGTAGATAAATTTGAGAATGGAAAATATAGATGGTCTTTGAACCATTAGAGGCATTCTTCCTTCAACCTATTCACAAATGTTTTTACACTATCTTTCGGACTTCCCTTGAAAAAACATCATATTATATCTTGATATTGTAGCTACCAATGCCAGATGAAATGCATGGTGTGCTAGAAGAAGTTTGTGTCCTAGGAGTGGATGCAACATTGGAAGTCTCTATTCTCTATTCCACATTCTTAGAGTTTACTATTACTAAATTCCTTATGCATCTTATGCTTGTTCCAGAAGTAGCTAGGGAATCAATTGATTCCCTTTGACATTCTTGATTTGGGTGCAATGTTTCAGGGTCTTTACTAGATCATTTTGTTAGAGTAATAGTATATTTACCTTTATAATTAAGTCTATCTGATTTAATTATTAAAGGTCACTATTATTCTTTTTTCACTTAAGCTTGTCATTTAGGTGCATAATAATTAATATGTTTATTAATTATTAAATGCACAAACCTAGCTTTCTTCGGCTTTAGGGTTTCTCACCTTATAAGCCGCTTTTTGTAATTATTGTTCATACTTTTGGGAAATACAATTTTGCTCTCACTCCGCTGAGATTCTCAAAACCCTTGCTCTCTCTCTCTCTCAGGTTTTCGCTCCAGCTTCTGGTATTTTGCTTGCAGGTGATCTTGGTTTTTTGTGGATTTGCACATTTGTGAAATCTTACATGGTATCAGAGCCTCCCTGCCGCTGCCGAGGTTGAAGTTCTTGGAGCCTGGATTCGAAGACGACAGCCACAGCTTGTTTCTGGGGTTTTCTGTCACTTTGAGGGAGGCACGATCTTCTGGAGCAGATTGAGCAGAAACAGACTCCGCCATTGCGTTCAGAAGGTCCGGGAGAGTCGAAATCATATAAAACTCGACCCAGTTTGGCCCCCGTGACCACAGGAGAAAAATTTGCCCTGCCAGGGCCGTACGGCTCGAAAATCGAGAAAAAAACTTCTCGAAAATCAAAAAAAAAAGTTTTTTTAATAAAAACGGACGCGCCGCCACCGCGCCACCCGCAGCGGCTGCCGGGCAGCGCGCCGCCACCGCGCCCCCGCTGCGCCCCCGGGCTCCGCCGCGGAGCCTCCGCGCTCGGCCGCCGCCTCCACTCAGCCACGGCGCCGCCCGCACCCGGCTCACCCGCCGCCCGCGCTCCGCCACCTCCGGTGCCGCCACCCCCTGCCGCCGCCGCCCCTCCGCCGGCCACTGCAGCAGGTGATGTCACACGCTGACGTCACCTCTTTTTTCCGGCGCCGGAAAAATTTTCCCAGCGGTTTTTTAAAAAATTTTCCGACGGTACGGTTCTGACGTCATGCTGACATCAGCGACGGCCCAGTGACGGTCATACGGCCGTCAAATTTTTTGCCGTCCCTGGTTTTTTCCAGAGAGCTTGCATTTGGGGGTACTTGGGCGTTTTTGCTCCTACAGGGTTCATACGGACTCGAAAATCGACATATGATATATCACCGGAAAGGTCTTTCCGAGACGGACGCAATGATGATGGTTTGGTTTGCTGATTCAGCCATTTGAGCTCTCTTTTTTAGCGTCAAATTCAAGGCTTCTCCTTTCCTCCTTCTCTGCTTCTGGAGTCCAGGTTTTCTCCTCATTTTTTTTTGTGCTTTCAGTTATTTGCTGTACGGGGGTTTGATTTATACATTGTGGGGGGGTGTTTTTCCTTTCTGTAATTTACTTCTGAAAAGACCCTTCTACTTCTGTCTTCTTCTTCTCTCAATGTCGGATCCCTCTGTGGCCCGGCTGACACCGTATAATTATCATACCTGGAAAGCACACATGACCAGACTTCTTATGTCACGTGGCTTATGGTCATGTCTGGATGAGAACCAACCTGTCCTGCAACGTCCCTTTGAGATTCTTCAGCACAGGAATAAGATGGATGAAGCCATGGGCTTGATTGCACTGAACATCTCTGACAGTCTCCTCTTTCACTTGGAAGGTTTGACCACTCCTCGGGCCATTTGGGGCAAGTTTTCAGATTTGTTTGGCACAGTTAATGAGTTCAGGGCACTTCAGCTTGATGCAGAGTTAACTACTTTGACTCCTACCAGCTTTCCCACCATTGAGGACTTCTTGATGAAGTTCAAGTCTCTGCGTTCAATTTTGCAGGGATGTGGGAAAACAAAGACAGATGATGAGTGTATCTTCTTGATACTCTCAAAGTTGCGAGGACAGTATCAGATCTTTTCTTCCACTTTCTACTCCACCATGGATGCTTTGGGTGCTAGGCACACCATGCCTTCTTTTGAGACATTCTGTGATCGGTTGACACGGGAACAGGCAAAGATCCAACAGATGGATGCTTCTGGCTCTTCTAGCCAAGCGTTGGTTGCTCAGTCTTCACAGGGGAAACCAAAACCGAAAGGCAAACCGAAGAAAGATTCCGCAGGTAATGAGTCTTCCTCCAAACCTGCACAGAAAAATGATTCCAAACCTCCAGCAAACCCTTCTAAGGGTAAATCTTCTTCGAAGTCTACTGAGTCTACCTCCAAGACTAAGAAGAAATCAGTTGAGACCTGTAGCTTTTGTGGCAAGGATGGACATCCCGTTTCCAGGTGTTGGAAACGTTTGGAGGCTTTAGAGGAAGCCATGCAGGAGCATCACATTTCAGCTCCCCAGTCCACCTCCTCCCCTGCAGGGAAAGGTCATGCTCTTACTGCATGAGCTATGACTTCTGGGCCCACCTGGATTCTTGATTCCGGTGCTTCTCACCACATGACTCACACTCAGCAGTTGGTCACCTCAATTGCTCCTTGCGCTACTTCGCAGATTGCTGTTGGGAACTCATCTCATCTTTCAGTTTTGGGTTCTGGTTCAGTTGCATTAGCTGGGGGTTCTCTTCAGGATGTTCTTTTTATCCCCGACATCTCGACGAACCTTCTGTCTATCTATCAGATTTGCCACTCTGGCTCTGGTAAGACAGTTGAGTTCTCACCACATGATGTGGTTATTCGGGACTTACATGATACTGAGATGATTGTGGCTACTGGGAGTGTTGACACTGCATCCCGCCTATACAGATTTGATGGATTTGAGTCTTCTGTTGGCACAGGTTCCTGTCTTATAGCACATGCAGATTCAGTGAGTAGACTTTGGCATGAGCGTTTGGGCCATGTCAATTACAGATATCTTCAGCAAATGAGCACACAGGCACTTGTTCTTGGGCTTCCACAGATTACTTGCACTGATGGGGTTTGTCAGGGTTGTGTTCTTGGCAAACAACATAGGGATCCTTTTCCTCAGGGACGAGCTACTCGTGCTTTGGCACCATTGGAGTTGATTCACAGTGACCTCATGTCCTTTCCTACTCCTTCTTTTTCTGGTGCCAGATATGTGCTCACATTTATTGATGACTTCTCCAGGCGCACATGGGTGTACTTTTTGAAGTACAAGTCTGATGTCTTTGATTCATTTCGAGTCTTTAAGACATTTGTGGAGAAGCAATCTGGTCTTTCTATTCGCCGGATACGCACAGATAATGGGGGGGAGTATGTGAACCAGGCTTTCTGAGATTTTTGCTCTGAACATGGTCTTCAGCATCAGTTTTCAGTGCCCTACACCCCTCAGCAAAATGGTGTGGCAGAGAGAAAGAACAGAACACTTCGGGAGATGGCTAATTGTATGATACAGTCCAGGTCCATGGATTCGTCCTTTTGGGCAGAGGCAGTCAATTGTGCCAACTATATTCAGAATCGGATGCCTCACAAGGCAGTTCGACATATGACTCCTGAGGAGGCTTGGTCTCATGTCAAGCCTGATGTATCTTCATTTCGAGTTTTTGGCAGTGAAGCATGGGCATTTGTGCCTGACGCTCAGAGGAAAGCGATGGAGCAGAAGAGCCGACACCTCATTTTTGTTGGCTACTGCGAGGATGTTAAGGCATACAGGTTGTTTGATCCTGATTCCAGAGAGGTCCTGTTTCGACGGGATGTCCAGTTTGATGAGCACCTTCCTGCAGTCGATACCCCGCTTCCAGAGTCTACTTCACTCACCACTACTCCCTCCTCTCTTCCAGTTGTGTTTCAGGATGATGAGGATGAAGATCTTGGTGATCCCCATTTACCTCCACCACAGGATCCTCCACAGATGCCTAGATGGGCTCGTGTTACAGTTGATGCTGCAGGATCTCTAGCTGGTGACCCTTCCACCTCTCGTCGCACCCGGTCTCATATTGCAGGTTCCAGTCTTCTGAGTCATGCTATTTGTGGTGATCCTCAGACATTTAGGGCAGCGACAGGACATACTGAGTGGGACAGTGCTATGGAGGAGGAGTATTCTTCTTTGATGAAGAATCATACTTGGGATCTTTGTTCGCTTCCTAAGGGAAGAAAGTTAGTGCGATGCAAGTGGTTGTATCGTACTAAGTTTGCTGCTGATGGTTCTATTGATAAGTACAAGGCACGTCTTGTTGCGAAGGGTTTTTCACAGGTTGAGGGTATTGATTACACTGAGACATTTGCCCCTGTCGCCAAGATGAACTCTATTCGCCTTGTCTTATCCCTCGCAGCTTCTCAGGGATGGCCCATTTTTCAGATGGATGTGAAGAGTGCTTTCTTGCACGGTGATCTTAGTGAGGAGATTTACATGGAGCAGCCTCAAGGATTTGTGCAGGATTCCTCCTTGGTTTGCAGACTTTGGCGTTCTTTATATGGTCTCAAACAGGCCCCTCGGGCTTGGTATGAGAAGATGGACTCTTTTTTGCTTTCTACAGGATTCACACGCTGTCATTCCGATCCTACAGTCTACATTCAGCATCTTGAGGATGAGATTTTGATACTTGTGCTATATGTTGATGATCTTCTCATCACAGGTAGCTCATCTTCTATGATTCAGGATGTTCAGTGCGCATTGATGGAGCAGTTTGAGATGACAGACCTTGGTCTTTTACACTTCTTTCTGGGTCTACAGATTGTGCAGTCACCTACTGGGATCTTTGTTTACCAGCAGAAGTATGCTCTTGACATGCTTCAGCGCTTTGATATGCTTGATTGCAAGCCTGCTCCCACACCTTTTCAGTCGGGTGTTACTTTGTCTACCTCTTGCACTACGCCTTCAGTGGATGCTACTTTGTATCGGCAGTTGGTTGGCAGTTTGTTATACCTGACACACACTCGTCCTGATCTCTCCTTTGCAGTTGGTCTAGTCTCTCGGTTCTCACATGAGCCTCATGAGAGTCATTGGCAAGCTGCCAAGCGTATTTTGAGATACATTCAGGGCACACTTATGTATGGCATTCACTACACATCAGGGGCTCCTCACATTGTTGGCTACACTGACTCAGATTGGGCTGGTGATGTTGATGATCGGAAGTCTACTTCTGGCTTTGTTTTTTGTCTTGGCTCTGGTCCTATCACATGGTCGTGCAAGAAGCAGAACGCTCGAGCACTTTCATCTACAGAGGCTGAGTACAGAGCGGCAGTTCATGCTAGTCAGGAGATTTTATGGCTTTGGCAGTTGATGACTGAGTTTGGTTTTCCTCCTGATCGTCCCACTGTTCTGTGGTGCGATAATCAGAGTGCTATTCACATTTCCCGCAACCCGGTGGAGCATCAGCGCACTAAACACATTGAGCTTCATATGCACTTCATCCGTCAGCAGATTCAGGATGGTGTTCTCACTTTGGAGTACATTCCCACTGACGCGTAGGTTGTTGACATCTTCACCAAACCCTTTGCATCTCCGCGCTATCTTCAGTTGCGTTCTATGCTTGGGGTGACGGAAGTTGTCCTTGGGGGGTCTTGTTGAGTCCTTCCTTCCTTCATGTTTCTTTTCAGCATGTTGTTGTATCTCTTTTTGGGGTAGGGTTTTTCCCACTGGGTTTTCTCTATTTCCCCGGGTCACAGAGATTTCTTTGTTGTTGGGTACCTGATCAGGCCTTGTTGCCGGGACCCATTTTCCTGCTTTCTTAGTTGTGCTAGGTTAGCTTCCTCCTGAGCTTCGCTTAAGGGGGGGTGTTAGAGTAATAGTATATTTACCTTTATAATTAAGTCTATCTGATTTAATTATTAAAGGTCACTATTATTCTTTTTTCACTTAAGCTTGTCATTTAGGTGCATAATAATTAATATGTTTATTAATTATTAAATGCACAAACCTAGCTTTCTCCGGCTTTAGGGTTTCTCACCTTATAAGTCGCTTTTTGTAATTATTGTTCATACTTTTGGGAAATACAATTTTTCTCTCACTCCGCTGAGATTCTCAAAACCCTTGCTCTCTCTCTCTCTCAGGTTTTCGCTCTAGCTTCTGGTATTTTGCTTGCAGGTGATCTTGGTTTTTTGTGGATTTGCACATTTGTGAAATCTTACACATTTTTCTATGTATCTAGAAAGCATTATGAAACCCACGCCATCTACTTTAATGACTACCTCTTCCCCCAAAATGGTAGCCAATGCCTCTTTTCATTTGTCAGTCTCATGTCCCTATATATATAAAATAAATAAATTTATTCTCTTAAATTTAGAAAGAAAAAACTAAAAACTAAAAATCAAAGAAACAAAGGAAACATTTACAAATCTATAAATTGACAATTTATTACCTCATTATGGCTAGAGTCTTCTCCCTTCCCTCTATTGCTCAACATTTTGAGGTGACCTAGGGGAAGTTCTATCAAATTAAACCAAATAGAAAAACATATCTGGTTTTCACATTTAAAGAGAAATGAGGGGTTTGATTTCTATCCATCCATCCTCTGCTCACTATCTCACAAAAAATTTAAACTAGGCAACCAAAGACTGTAAACACCGTCTATCCTATGCTCTATATCTGGCAATAAAATAAAAGCGAACATCCAAAATGAAAGAAAAGATCAACAAGATCAATAGGAAAACAAAAACAACTAAAACAAAGAATGAGAGTGACATAAGGCCGTAATTTTAATGCAAGTGGGAATTTATAAAAAAAAATTATTCATTAGTGGGAGCTATAGTGAATGTTTCCTGTGAATCCAATGCAATTATTTGGGATTTCAAAAATATGAAATATTTCCCATAAATCTTTAAATGTTTGCACTGGTTTGTCATGTTTAATGACGTAGTGGCAACATCGATTTTATAACTGATTTTGACCCATAAATGTGATATGTTTGGGATGTTGAAGTCGGCGCTAATGGCACCTAATTTTGCACATGTTTTAAACATTGAGTGTAGCATATTTGAGCTCTAGTTTATTTTAGCATTATAATTTGATTGTTATTTAATTCATTTTCTTAAAATCTTGTGTAAGGTTGGGGTTCTCTTTATCATAGAGTTCAATTTGGTTTAATATTAGGGACATGGTTCAACTTGGTTTAATGTTCAATTATGTTTAGGATAATAATTAAATTCATTTTATTGTTGTGATTTGCATTCAATTTGGTTTAGTGCTAGTTGTAGTGTATAATTTGGAACTTACAATCAGGGTTCAGTTTGATTTAGTGTTAGCTTTACAATATAATTTGGTTTAGGATTAGGATTCAATTTGGTTTAATATTTAATTTTTCTTTCACTTATCATTCTATTTAGTTGTGTTATAGTCAAGGTTCAATTTTATTTAGGATTTGGATTTGATTTGGTTTAGATTAATGGTTTAATTTGGTTTAGGATATAATTAGGCTTAGGTTTAGGGTTGAATTTAGTTTAGTGTTAGGTTTAAATTGCTTTAATGTATGGATTCAATCTAGTGTAGGTTTAGGAATACATTTTATAAGGTTTAAATGATTAAGGTTAAATTTGGTTTTCTGATAGGGCTAGGGTTAGAGTTAGAGGTTAAAATAAGGTTTAGTGCTTAATAAGATTTAATTAGGGTTTTATTTTTGTTTATCATTATTGTTACGCTATTTTGGTTTACGATTAGGGTTCAATTTAGTTTAATATTCAATTAGCTTTAGGGTTCGGGTTTTATTTTGTTTAGTGTAAGGGATAGGGTTCAATATGTTTTTACATTAGACTTTGGGCTCAATTTTGTCTAGGACTGGGGTAATGGTTTAAGTTGGTGTACTATTGAATTAGCTTTACGACCAGGCCTAAAATTTGGGTTATTGTTTAGATTTAGGGTAACAATTCAATTAAATTTAGGGTTAATGTTTAATTTAGTTTAGTGTTGGGTTTAGGAATATGTATACAATAAGAGTTAGTGATAGAATTCAAAGTTAGTTTATGGTTAATGATCAATTTGGTTTAAGGTTTAGGTTTATAGTTAATGTTTAATTTGGTTTAGGTTTATGATTAATGTTCAATTTGGTTCAGGGAATAACTTCTATTTATCTTATCTCTCCTACCCTCCTACCTATATATATTTGACTCTTTCGATCTTCTCTCTCCCTCCCTCCATCCCATCTCTTCTCTACCCCTATAACTATCTCTCTCCCTCTACACCCCCCCTTATACTCTCCTCTACCCTCTCCCTTTCTTTTTCTCCCTCCCCATCTCCCTTCTCTCTATCTCTCCCTCTCACACTTACTCCCAATCCCCCTATCTATCTCTCTACATTTACCTCATTTCTCATTATCTTGAAATATATATCCATCTCTCTCTTTCTCTTTGTTGAAAGTTAAGCTTGGTATTTATTTAAGCTTATGGAGTGCAATTTGGGTTTAATAATATTTAAGGTCACATTTTAAAAGGGTTGGGATTTTATTTGATTCTATGACCTTTTGATTTTTTTGGATTAAAAGAATGACACAAAATTAATAATTGCTAGGTTTAGTTTCTTATATTGTTTCATCAGGTCTAGGATTAGGGTTTAATTTTATTTAGTGTTCAAATAATCTTAGTGTTAGGGTTTGATTTACTTTATTGTTAAGGTTAGGTTAAAATTCAATTTAGAGTTAGTGTTTAATTTGGTTTGATGTTCATTTAGTTTTATGGCTAGGGTTCAACTTTCTTTAGGGCTTTGATTACAATTCAATCTATTTTAGGTTTAAAATTTTATTTTTATTTATTGTTAGGGAACTAAGTTTCTAGTTATTGCACGTGTTAGGGGTAGGGTTTAATTTGGATTGGGATTTGGATTTAGATTTGTCTGCTACCAAGTTTAAGATTCAATTTGGCCTATTTTTAGTTTTAGGATAACTTTTTTTGTTTAAAGATTATAATTACATAAGGCTCAAAGTTAAGGTTACTATTTGTGTAGGTTTACGATTACATTTTACAAGGTTTAAATGATTAAGGTTAAATTTGGTTTTCTGATAGGGCTAGGGTTAGAGTTAGAGGTTAAAATAAGGTTTAGTGCTTAATTAGATTTAATTAGGGTTTTGTTTTTGTTTATTGTTAGTGTTACGCTATTTTGTTTTATGATTAGGGCTCAATTTGGCTTAATGTTTAATTGGCTTTAGGGTTTGGGTTTTATTTTATTTAGTGTAAGGGCTAGGGCTAAATATGTTTTTACATTAGACTTGGGGATCAATTTTGTCTGGGATTGGGGTAATGGTTTAAGTTGTTGTAGTGTTGAATTAGCTCTATGATCAGGCCTAAAATATGGGTTATTGTTTAGAATTAGGATAACAATTCAACTAAATTTAGTGTTAATACTTAATTTAGTTTAGTATTGGATTTAGGAATATGTATACAATGAGACTTAGTGGTAGAATTCCAATTTAGTTTATATGGTTAATGTTCAATTTGGATTATAGTTTAGATTTATGGTTAATATTCAATTTTGTTCAGGGAATAACTTATATTTATATTCTCTCTCCTACCCTCCCACCTATATCTCTTTAACTCTTTTGATATTCTATCTCCCTCCCTCCATCCCATCTCTTCTCTCCCCCTTTATCTATCTACCTCCCTCTATAACCCCCCCCCCCCCCCCCATCTACTCTCCTCTACCCTCTACCTATCTTTCTCTTCCTCCTTCCCTATCTCCCTTCTCTCTATCTCTCCCTCCCACACTTCATCTATATCCCCCTATCTATCTATCTACACTACCTCATTTTCTCACTCTTCAAATGTATTTCTATCTCTCTTCCTCTTTGTTCAAAGTTAAGGTTGGTATTTATTTAAGCTTATGGAGTGAGGTTTGGGTTTGATAAAGTTTAAGATTATGTTGTAAAAGGGTCGGGATTTGATTTGATTCTATGACATGTTGATTTGTTTGGATTATTAGAGTAGATTATTAATTATGTTAATTAACTTTACTCCCTTCTTAAGATGTCACCTCTTTTGCTTTAGTTGTTTATATTCAAACACTCATGCACTAGTTGTTTTAAATATAAACTTACATGCATTAGTCATGTAATAATTAAACTAATTATTACATGCACTAGGGTTTTCCTTTCAAGGCTTTCGATCTCCTTTATAGGATGATCCATTGTATATTTTATTCATTCATTATTTGAGGATATTTTCTTCTTCATATTTTTGAGTCAAACCCTTTCCCTCTTCTTGTCTCTACTTCCTTGTAATAAGTTTTTTGTATGCAGGTGATCTTCAAGTTTTGTTGATATGTATTGCTCAAATCTTACATGGCATTAGAGCCTAATCTGCTACAACTTTTTTGCATTTGAAGGATTCGGAGATTAGAAAATCATCTATTTTAGATTAGGGCTTTTTTGGTTATTTTTAATTGAAATTAGGGGGTCCCTAAATTTTGGTGCACTTTGAGCTCAAATGGACCTCACCGTTGAGCTCGCAGCGCCCAAAAACCCCTATTTCAATATAAAACACATCCAATTTGGACAAAGTTATAGGGAGAGGCAAAAAAAATTTGCCCAATGGTTGTACGATTGTGCACTCACCCCGATGCAACCTTCTATACAATTTCAAGGTGGAAAATTTTTTAAAAATCAAAAAAACTTATGCGCAGCCAGTGCGCCACTCGTGCACTATCCGCGCGCCGCCTGCCTCCTGCGTGCCACCGGTGTGTTAATATGATTTAGAATAATAGAGAGGGGGTTGAATCAGTTGTTCTTAGGTCCAGATGTATCAATTAAACTTTTAAACACTTCAACCACTCAAATCTAGTAATCAACACTACTCGGTCATTACTAAATGTATGCCAGAAACATATAATAGTGCAGTCCACTATCCAACATTATTTAACTTGCAAAACATAGAAATGTTCAAACCAAAACATTCACACAAGTATTGACACCAGGATTTATAGTGGAAACCCAATTTGGGAAAAACCATTTTGTAACATGTTACTGATATTTTTACTCTTCTAAAGTGAGCTCTATGAAAAGCCAACCCTGTCAAAGGTTTACAAACACACTGCTAGGTGTGACCCTATTAAAGGATTTCAACCACCCTATTAGGAGTGTGCCTTGTTAGAGGACTTAAGTACATTCCATTAGAATGCAACCTTGATTAAAGGACTTACACAATGACTGTTAGGTCAACCTTTATTAAAGGATTTTGAACTGATACAATGGTTAGAAATTAACAATAGTGTTTGATCTGAAAACATACAACTCACTTTGCAAATAACAAATCCAATTCTTACATATATTGTGGCTTACTAACTGAGTTCCATTTCCATCTCCATCACTGATCTGCTCAGAAATTCCTTCAAGCAATCACAACTCTGATCAACTCCTTCACCTTTAGCCTTTCTACTTTTTCAGTTAATAACATCAACAACTCCAACATCTTTCACTCAACCTCACACTTAGGTTTCCTTAATACCTCTTCGATAAGTAGATCCATCTTTTGCCACTTAATCTCCTTTGTGGATCTTAGGGTTAGGTCAAATTCATCGAATCCTTCCAACATTATGTTCTTTGTCCATCCTTCTAGAAACATCTTTAATCTCTTTATTAGAATCACAATAAAATAGTTTACTATGTATTAAATGCTCCATATAGTCAATTAATAAAGTCAACACAATTTACATAATCCAAGAATTCAACTAAGTCGGCTAGGAATCTGAATTCTTCCTCAAATGTAAATTACTAACGCTTAGTCAATATTGTGTTCAACTCCTCGGTCATCACTGCATAGCTCGGTCACCACTTGAAATTATTTCCCTCGACTAATGTTGTCTCCCTCAGTAATACACTAATGTTCAGTCAACACTAAATTTACTCAACATATACTAGCTCGGTCAACACTAACATCACTCGACTTAAACTAGATTTCTTAACTTTTGCTCAGTTAAGCCTACTTGATCAGTCTTGCTTCTTACTTAGATAAACAATACATTATTTTATCATTGAGCCACATAATCAAGTACTCATTGAAGTATTAAATAACTCAACCTTTCTCTAGGTTCTATTGTTATCACCCTTGCCCTAATCCTTCTCATCACTTGATAGATATAGCACTTTCTTAGATAGCAATAGTCTTACTAGTTAAGGTTTGACATTAATGACAATACAACAATTGCTTCAATTGCAGTTTCCAATACAGCGAGCCTCCTGAGCACCTCCTACGGAGGACTAACTGCCAGCGGGCAAGTTAACCGCCAGCAGTAAGCGCTAACTACTAGTGGTTAAACCTAACTGCCAGCCGCAAGCCATAAACTACCAACAACTGGGGCCCTGCATGTGACCAGGGGCTACCAGTTTTTACCCATTTTGGGGGGTTAAAAGCACCTTTCACTAAAATTAGCGTACTGGGAGCTCCAGGCATCATTTTTTGACAAATGAGATATCGTCGAAAAGCTAGTTCCGAGCTCGATGCTCTCATGCATGTTAATCTTGTCTTTCCTATCATCTAGATTTTTGTTTCTACTATCAAAGCTAGATTATCTTTTTTACATTTTGGGGGGGCTAATTTGCTCAAAATAGCTCTATTTTTTGGTCCAGAAGAAGTGTCGGAAAGCTCTTCTCGAGCACCATCCAGATTTCTATCTATTTTCATCAAAAAAATTTCAAGGTACACAAGATTTAAATCTGAAGCCTTTTTTCCCTTTTCTTGATAAATCATATCATTCTAGGCTTAGGGGTTCGATATTTGGATTGTGGGGGGAGTGTTATTTTCTTGTTTCTATCAATTAAACCAGATATTTATCAAAACAAAACCCCTTCTAAAAAATATGGCTGAGACCTCTTCTTATCTAGAACTTGAACCCACATAATTATTACACATGGAAAACCTTAATGACACGGCTTCTCCATTCAAAAGGGTTATGGTCTTGTCTAGATGCAGTGCAACCGGTATTACAAAGGCCCTTTAAGATCATGCAACACGGAAACAAGATGGATGAGGTTGTGGGTTTGATTGCTTTACAGGTGTCTGATAGCTTGTAGTTTCATCTTGATGGGTGTAATACCCCTCTAGAGATGTGGGCTAAATTTGAGACATTATTCGGTACCATGAATGGATTCAGAGCACTTCATATTAAGGTAGAGCTTACCTCTCTTGTACTTGATTATTTTCCTTCTATTAAGGACTTTTTGATGAAGTTCAAATAGCAGAGATCTTTGTTACACAAATGTGGAAAGAAAAAGACTGATAACGAGTATATTTATCTAATTCTATCTAAGATTTGGGGAAAATTTCAGATATTCTCTTCTACCTTTCATTCTACCATGGATGCTTTGGGACCTAGATTCACAATGCCCACTTTTGAGGTGTTATGTGATCATTTGACTAGAGAGCAGGCCAAACTTACTCAGTTGGACTCTCTAATAGGATCAAAGAACCATGCATTGGTTGCCCAACCATCCAAGGGAAAGTAGAAGTAGAAGCCCAAGCCCAAAATAGATTTAGTTGGTAGCGAGAAGCCCTCCAAGCCACCTCCAAAATAAGATCCAAAGAAATCTACTCTGAAAGGAAAAACTTCTAAGTCTAGTGAGTCTTCCTCCAAGACTACGAAGTACACAGGTGATCCTTGCAGTTTTTGTGGCAAGGAAGGACATCAAGTTTCTAGGTGTTGGAAATGACTTGAGGCACTAGAAGAAGCCATGAAAAAGCATATTCTTGCTCCTCTGAAGCCTCTACCTTCTCCCATAAGGAAAGGTCATGCTCTTTCTACTCGATCTTTGTCTTCCACTTCTTCATGGATCATTGATTTAGGTGCTTTGCACGATATGTCACACTCACCTGGATTGGTTACCTCACTTGCTCAGAGTGTTAGTACACAGATTGTAGTTGGTGACTCAACACTACTTTTAGTTATAGGTTTCGGAACTATTTCATTAGATGGTGGTTCTCTCTAGGATGTTCTTTTGGTTTTGACCATTTCTACGAACCTCATGTATGTTTATCAGATTTGTCATTCTGGCTCTAGTAAAATAGTTGAGTTCTCACCACATGATGTTTTTATTCAAGACCTCCATGATCCTGACTTGGTAATTGCTACTAGGAGTTTTGATTCAGAGACTCACTTATACCGGTTTGATGGCTTTGAGAGCTCTGATTCTACTGGTGTTTCTCTTGTTGCTCATGTAGACATAGTGAGCAAGCTTTGGCATGAGCATTTTGGCCATGTCAACTACAAATATTTGTAGCAGATGAGTACATAGGAGATAGTGATTAGCCTACCTTAGATCTCTTGTAATGATAGTATTTGTTGAGATTGTGTGCTTGGCAAACATCACAAAGACCCCTTTCCATCTGGTAGATCCTCACACGCTCTAGCACCTTTGGAGTTGATACACAGTGATCTTATGTCATTTCCCACCCCTTCTTTTTATGGTGCTAGATATGTACTCACCTTCATTGATGATTTCTCAAGACACACATGGGTGTACTTCTTGAAGTACAAGTCTGATGTCTTTGATTCTTTTCAAATCTTTAAGACATTTGTAAAGAAATAATTTGGTCTTTCTATCAAGCGTATACGCACTGACAATGGGAGGGAATATGTGAATCAGTATTTCAAATATTTTTGCACTAAGCATGGTTTACAACATCAATTCATATTTCCTCATACCCCTTATTAGAATTACATTGCAGAGAGAAAGAACAAAACTTTACGGGAGATGGCCAATTGTATGCTACAGTCTAGAGCTATGAGTGCTTCCTTTTGGGCTGAAGCTATCAATTGCACCAACTATATTTAGAATCAAATGCCTCATAAAGCATTATGACATTTGACTCCTGGGGAGGCTTGGATTCATGTCAAGCCTGATGTTTCTACATTTTGAGTATTTGGTAGTGAGGCTTGGGCATTTATTCCAGATGCTTAGAGGAAAGCCATGGAGAGGAAAAGACGACCACTCATCTTTGTTGGCTATTATGAGGATGTGAAGGTGTACAAGTTGTTTGATCTTGATTCTAGAGAAGTCTTGTTTCGATGAGATGTTCAGTTTGATGAGCACTATCCTCAAATGGATCCTCCATCATCAGCTTCCTCTTCACTACCTATTTCTTCATCTTCTCCTCTATAGGATTCTATCTCCTCTAAGGATGATTTAGATGATTCTCTACCTTCCCCACCTCCACCAAATGTTCCACATGTGCCCAAGTGGTCTCATGATACTATTGATGCAACTGGATCTTTGGCAAGTGATCCTTCAGATACTTGTCACACTCATGCTCAAACATCTGGTACTGGTTTACTGAGTCATGCTATTTAAGATGATCCACAATAATTTTCAGAGATGACAGGTCAAACTGAATGGGATAGGGCTATGGATGAGGAGTATTCTTCTTTGATGAAGAATCACACTTGGGATCTTTGTCCTCTTTTGAAAGGAAGGAAGTTGGTTCGGTGCAAGTGGGTGTATCATACCAAGTATGTTGTTGATGGTTCTATTGATAGGTATAAGGTACATCTTGTAGCGAAGGGATTTTCATAGGTGGAGGGTATTGATTACTCTGAAACCTTTGCTCTTGTCACCAAGATGAATTCTATACACCTTGTACTTTCACTTGCAGCTTCTCAAGGATGGACAATATATCAGATGGATGTAAAGAGTGCCTTTTTGCATGGTGACCTATAGGAGGAAATCTACATGGAGTATCCTCAAGGTTTTTTGTAGGACTCTTCTATGGTGTGCAGACTTCAAAGGTCTCTATATGGTCTCAAACAAGCCCCTAGGGCTTGGCATGAGAAGATGGATTCTTTTTTGCTTGCCTCACACTTCACACATTGTCATTCCAATCCTATTGTGTACATTCAGTATCATGGGGTTGATCTATTGATACTTGTGCTATATGTTGATGATCTCATCATTATAGGTATCTCATCCTCTATGATTCAAAGTGTTCAGTGCACATTGAGAGAGTAGTTTGAGATGACTGATCTTGGACTTTTGCACTATTTTTTGGGCCTATAAGTTATTTAGTCTTTGGATGGGATTTCCATACTTCAGGAGAAGTATGCTCTTGATATGCTTGAGTCATTCAACATGCTTGATTGCAAACCTGCTCCCACACCTTTTCAGCCAGGTGTTGTTTTATCTACCACTTTCTCTACTCCTACCGTGGATCCCACATTATACAGAGTGCTAGTGGGTAGTTTTTTGTACCTAACACACACTCATCTTGATATTTCCTTTGTGGTTGGCTTTGTCTCTCAATTCTCACATGATCCTCATGAGATTCATTCGCAAGCGGCCAAATGTATCTTGAGGTAAATTTGAGGTACTACTTCTTATGGCATTCACTATACATCAGAGGATCCTCACATTATTGGTTTCATAGACTCAAATTGGGCTGGTGATACTACTGATCATAGGTCTACTTATGGCTTTGTCTTCTATCTTGGTTCTAGTCCTATCACATGGTATTGTAAGAAGTAGATAGCTCATGAATTATCATCTATAGAGGTAGTGTACCGAGCAGTTGTACAAGCTAGTTAGGAGATTTTATGGCTTCGACAGTTGATGACAGAGTTTGGTTTTCCTCCTAATAGTCCCACTATTCTTTGGTGTGACAATCAAAGTGCTATACATATTTCCCACAATTTGGTTGAGCATCAGAGGACCAAGCACATTGAGCTTCATATGCATCTCATCAGACATTTGATTCAAGATGGCTCTCTGAGTTTGGAGTATATTCCCACTTTTGAGCAGGTTGTTAACATCTTCACTAAACCTTTTGCATCTCCATGATATATTCACCTGTGTTCTATGCTTGGGGTGAAGGAAGTTGTCCTTAGGGGGTCTCAGTGATGAGGCCTTCCTTCCTTCTTTTTCTATCTCTTTTTCGAGTTGGGTTTTTTTCCCATTGTTCCATTTTACAGAGATTTGGTTGTGCTGGGTACCTCATCAGGCCATGTTGTCAGGACCCATTTTATGCTTTCAGCACTATAGTTTCCTTTGCTTTATTCTTGCATTGTTTGTAGCTGCATTATTGCTCATCTTAAGGGGGGTGTTAGAGTAAATTATTAATTATGTTAATTAACTTTACTCCCTTCTTAAGATGTCACCTCTTTTGCTTTAGTTTTTTAGTTGTTTATATTAAAACACTCATGCACTAGTTGTTTTAAATATAAACTTGCATGCATTAGTCATGTAATAATTAAACTAATTATTACATGCACTAGGGTTTTCCTTTCAAGGCTTTCGATCTCCTTTATAAGGACTATCCATTGTATATTTTATTCATTCATTATTTGAGGATATTTTCTTCTTCATATTTTTGAGTCAAACCCTTGCCCTCTTCTTGTCTCTACTTGTTTGTAATAGGTTTTTTGTATGCAGGTGATCTTCGGGTTTTGTGGATTTGTATTGCTCAAATCCTAAAAAAAGAATGACACAAATTTGATAATTTATAGGTTTAGTTTCTTATACTGTTTCATTGGGTCTAAGGTTAGGGTTAAATTTTCTTTAGTGTTCAAATACTCTTAGTGTTAGGGTTCAATTTTCTTTATTGTTAAGGTTAGGGTAAAATTTAGTTTAGAGTTAGTGTTTAATTTGGTTTGATCTTCATTTAGTTTTATGATTAGGGTTCAACTTGCTTTAGGGCTTTGATTACAATTCAATCTGGATTAGGTTTGAATTTTTTATTTTTTTAATTGTTAGGGAACTAAGTTTCAAGTTATTGTGTGTTAGGGGTAGGGTTTAATTTTTATTGGGATTTGGATTTAGATTTGGATACTACTAGGTTTGAGATTCGATTTGGCCTATTTTTAGTTTTAGGTTAACTATTTTTGTTTAAATATTATAATTACATAAGGTTCAAAGTTAAGGTTAATATTTGTGTAGGTTTAGGATTACATCTTATAAGGTGTGAATGATTAAGGTTAAATTTGGTTTTCTGATAGGGCTAGGGTTAGAGTTAGAGGTTAAAATAAGGTTTAGTGCTTAATTAGATTTAATTAGGTTTATTTTTGTTTATTTTTAGTGTTACCCTACTTGGGTTTATGATTAGGGTTCAATTTGGTTTAATGTTTAATTAGCTTTAGTGTTTGAGTTTTATTTTGTTTAGTGTAAGTGATAGGGTTCAATATGTTTTTACATTAGACTTGGGACTCAATATTGTCTAGGACTAGGGTAATGGTTGAAGTTGGTGTATTGTTGAATTAGCTTTACGATCAAGCCTAAAATTTGTGTTTTTGTTTAGAGTTAGGGTAACAATTCAATAAAGTTAGGGTTAATGTTTAATTTGGTTTATTGTTGGGTTTAGGAATATGTATACAGTGAGAGTTAGTGGTAGAATTCAAATTTAGTTTATGGTTAATGTTAAATTTGGTTTATGGTTAATGTTCATTTTGGTTTAGGGAATAAAATCTATTTATCTTGTCTCTCCTACCCTCCTACCTATATCTTTCAGAATGTTTTGATCTTCTCTATCCCTCCCTCCATCCCATCTCTTCTCTCCCCCTCTAGTTATCTATCTCCCTCTACACCATCCCCCATCTACTCTCCTCTACCCTCTACCTATATTTCTCTCCCTTTCTCTTCCTCCCTCTCCATCTCCCTTATCTCAATCTCTCCCTCCTACACAAATTCCTCCCTATCCCCCTCCCTATCTCTCTACATTTATCTCATTTTATCACTCTCTTCAAATATATTTTTATCTCTCTTTCTCTTTGTTCAAAGTTAAGGTTTGTATTTATTTAAGATTATGGAGTGAGGTTTGGGTTTAATAATGTTTAAGGTTACATTTTAAAAGGGTTGGGATTTGATTTGATTCTTTGACCTGTTGATTTGTTTAGACTAATATAGCAACACAAATTTGATAATTATTAGGTTTAGTTACTTATATTGTTTCATTAGGTCCAGGGTTAGGGTTCAATTTTATTTAGTGTTCAATTCTCTTTTGTGCTCAAATACTCTCAGTATTAGGGTTCAATTTGCTTTATTATTAAGGTTGGGGTAAAATTCAGTTTAGAGTTAGTGTTTAATTTGGTTTGATGTTCATCTAGTTCTATGATTAGATTTCAACTTGCTTTAGGGCTTTGATTACCATTCAATCTAATTTTGGTTTAAAATTTATTTTTGTTTATTGTTAGGGAATTAATTTTTAAGTTATTGTGTGTTAGGGGTAGGGTTTAATTTAGATTGGAGTTTGGATTTATCTTTGTCTACTACCAAGTTTAAGATTCAATTTAGTCTATTTTTTAGTTTTAGGATAACTATTTTTGTTTAAAGATTATAATTACATAAGGTTCAAAGTTAAGGTTGGTATTTATTTATTTATTATAAATGCTACAAAATAGATTTGAAATCCTTCCATTGAGGTCAATAAAATTTTGTGGCTTTGTACTTTTATTCTCAATGCATTCATAATGAACATAAAAAAATTAACACATCATATGCCACAATAGATGCAATTATGCATTGAAACATTTGAAATCCCTTGCCACACCACTGATTGAACAAAAACAAAACCATGGGCCCACCACAATTTCCATTCACCTCATCTAAATTTCATCTAACTTTCCACCCTTGTCACCACTCGATGATGCATCGAAGGAGAAATGAATTCCCATCGTGTCATCATGTGCCACGTCACAATGAACTTATGCACAAAGATAAATCACTTGGTAACACATTGAGACCGAAGGAAGCTCTCTATGTGCCACCATGTGGACCCACCTTTCATCTGACATGCCACCTACATCACTGGTCATCCCTTGTCATCGTCTCGTAACTTATTATGTGGGACCTAATTTTGGCCTGTGAGGAAGCGAGGATGTTACACATGGCAGTCTAATGACTAATGGATGCACTTGATGGGTTTTATTCACCATATCACTACAAGGTTAACGAATTGGTATGGTTTCATGCTTCAGTTGACCAAGGTAGTAACACATGTTGAAGACCTTTGGCATCACATCCTTGCAGGCCTAAATTATAGTTAAAAAAAATGGTTGTGAGCTTGCAATGAAATGATTTGATAACCCAGTTTGGGTAAATTGCAACATCATGATAGTTTATGTGGGTTACTTAATTAGCTCATGGTTTATAAGTGTATGGTGAAAATGTGACCACACTTCTATGAATCCTTACATGTAAGAAAACTCAACAATGAGCCCTCACAAATCGATCCATAGCTCTTTATGCATGGAGTTGCAAGATTTGTAAAATTGCTCTCAGCTAGAGCTATAAACTCATGACCTTTCTAGTCAACCACATAATGAGAGATTCCAAATCAAAGACAAGAGAAACAATGCCAATATCTCTAATGAAATCCAAATGAATGCAATGCAATGCAAAATTAATCTAAGATGAGCATGCAAGTATGCAAATTAGGCTATGAAAATGGAAATGAAAGAGTTACAAACCCTCTAATTAGACTATGTGAGATTAATCTAAAACATGAAAGGAAATGATACCATGATTATTCAACTATGATACAAGCTAGGATGTGATGTAGATGCAAGATGAATGTCAATGATGCTCCAAATCTTCAAAACTTGATGCAAGAATGTCTCCAAAAGCTTCAAGATGACTTAGAAAATCTGTAGTATAACAATAGCATAAAAACTTAAGATATCAAAATGAGGAAGAGAGCTCTTCTTTTATAGAGAATGAGATGAAAATGGACCATTGAGATTAAGAGGCAAAAGACTTAATCAACGGTGGAGAAAAAAAGAAGCTTGATCCTTGTGCACAAATATCCTCCAATAAAAAAATTAGAAGCATTTACTTTATGTTGAGCATTTACTTTATGTCCATGTGAGACAAAAAGTACTTTTCTTTTATTTTTTATTTTATTTTTCTTTATAAATAAGAATTAAATGCTTTATTTGTGCAACATAGGATAAGAAGAAAAGTGGGGATTTTTTATTTAAATAAAAGGGGAGGAAATTCTTTTTAATTAAATAAAGGCTTAGGATAAAGTGATTTTATTATTTAATTGAAAAAAAAATTTAATTAATTAAAAGAGAGCATGTTCTCTTAATTAAATAAGATTTTTATTTTTTATTTCTTTTAAATTAAATAAGGCTCAAACCTTAGGAAATATTGAATTGATTATGATTTGATCAAGGAAATTGATATAATTGATATTGTTGATTTTTGAAAATATTGATTTAGGGATTTGACAAATTGCTAAATGGGGGCCCAAAGTCTAGGCGACCATTTTAGGGTGCATACATTTGCCCCTCTTTGACAAATGTGAGATCGATTTGGGATCACATGCAGTCAAAGAAGAATTGAAATGTGAGATCGATTTGGGAGCACAAAACAACTTAGATGTGTGTTCATTTTGGGAACACATCAGGACAAGCATAAACAACAACTGAAAGACAAGACCAACACTGTCGCTACTAGGTGCAAATCAAGCCTTAGACAAAACTATCACCGTCACTGCTAGGCAATAATCAAGTCTAAAAAATAGGAGATAAAAATTGAAAGACAAAATCGCCACCATCGTTGCTAGGTGATAATCAAGTCTAAAAATAAGAATCTCAAGCTGAGCTAAATGATAAAGCTGAATCAAAGATTAAAGCTGATAGGTACTGTCCCCTCAGAATTGAAATCGAAATCAGATAGAGGAGAACAACAAATTGATAAACCTGATCAAGTCACAATAAATCATAATCGAAAGATGGAGCATGATAGGATAACCATCAAACAGTGAAGATATGCCCTAGGTTGATGAGGTTTGACTGAGAAAGATACAGGATAAAGATTAAGTCAACCTCAGAGAAAGGAAGCGAAAGGGGGGAATGAAAGACTAGAAGTTTGGAAGACATGGAAAGGAATAAATTCTATCAAAGATTAAAGAATTATGCCTCAAAAGGTCAGTCAACTATGTAGAAGAATGAGAAAACTTAGAAATGTGACTCAGATTTTGATTTCGAGTCCGAAAATAGATAGAAAATGATATGATATGAAAGACCAGAAATGAAAGATATGATCAAGAAGAATTAGAAAATGAGCACAGTTGACCAACTAGTCCGTAGATGATAAAAAGGAGAGCTCTCTCCATATGCAAGATGCAAAAACTAAACTATGATGAACCTAAGAATGCAAGCTACTATAAAAGTGGTTGACTTGCAAGGTCACAATGCTTATAGACATCTAATTATCATCATCGAGCATTATTGGTAGCGTCGCAAGATCATACAATGCACACTAGCATAACTATGTGGATATGAATATGATCTTTATCAGATAGAAATGTGGAAATCCCACCTAGGCATCAAAGACATGGAGGTCAAGATGACTAATGCAGTGAGATTACCTAAGTTTGATATGGTGAGATTATACTTGTATCAAGACACATGAAAGTCAGGATAACTAGAAGCATGCACTTGCAAAACAGTCAAAGATAATACCTTGTCAATCCATAGTGTCAAGTAAGACTAACATAAATGCTCATGATAGTTAGGATCAACAAAATATATCCACAAGTAGATAAAGAAATAAAATATATTCTCATACCCTTAGTCTTCTAGCTATGCATCATCGAAAACTTCTTAGAGAGAGACCACTCATCAAATAAATCCTCATAGACAACACACAAAAAAAAAAGTCAACATATCTCAAGCGAGTTGATTATTTAAGTGCATGTGTGTTGGTCATAGAGTCAGACTCTGGTTATCGCATCTGCAAATGAGAAATATTGCATCAAACTTAGACTATTGGGTAAGACATCTGATAAGTGTTAAGAAACACTCGACGCAAGGGTAGTGTTGAAAAACACTGTCTGGAGTCATGTTGAAAAACACCTGTTGTGAAATGCCCTAAGAGACAAACACACCTAAAGGACCAATGCTAACAGTTATGCCCTGTAGACAAAAATAAAGACCAATTCCAAACTATGCCAAATAAGGTCAAGACATGATGGAGAAAGGTTCAGTGTCAAGGATGCATGCTAACATATAGGGGTGCAAAGGCCTCAAGTAGCGCCTGTTTCCAGGTTTTCACCACTTGGATTTTTATTGCAATTTTTATCTTCTTCTTTTTTTTCATTTTTTGCTACCAAGGCACCTGTTTCTAGGTTTTCACCAAGGCACTTTTTTTATTTTTTTGAACTTTTTGCATTTTTTGATTTTTTTGTATTTTTTTTCAAGATTTTTTATGCTTTTTAGGATTTTTTCAGCATCATATATCAATTTTTTTTGGTATTTTTTCAGGATCATAAAATATGTACAAAGGATGCCCTCAGACTGAATAGACATCAAACTCCCAAGCAAGATCACATCGTGTAGTCTCAGTGTCTAGCAAGGTGGGGAACAAGAGGAATTAGCAAGCTAGTGACTGAGATGGAGGAAAGGAGAATGAAGGAAAATGGAAGGAAGAAATCCTCAAAGTCAAACTCCTCAAGAGTATCCAAGCTAGGGAAAAATTGTCATGCAAAGCACATTTGGATAAGCAATGAAAGGTCTACATAGGATAAGTCACAAAAGCGCACTGCAAAATAAGGAAGTGATGCAATCCAAAGGAGTAGACATGTCAAGAGACTTTATAGCATCGTATTTTACTCTTTTTTATTAGATCAAGACCAAGGGGAAAAAGAATAGCGAAAGGCTAGAATGAAAGGAGGAAAATGAATATGAAGGCTAGACATGAATGGAATGAAAACAAGATCATCATAAGATAGCTCACAAGATAGCCAAATGTTCATGTATAGGTCAACATTGTCAAGATCAAAGATGTAATGGAATGGATGAAACATGTAGAAGAACTACGCATGATGCCTGATTACCAGGTTTTCATCATGGTACTTATCCAAGGTGCCACAAGGGAGTGGTTTTCACCATAGGACAAATTTATTTCTCTTTACTTTTGCTACCAAGGTGCCTGTTTCCAAGTTTTCACCATGGCACATTTTCAATTTTTTAATTTTTTATTTTTTTTTTGTTTTCTTTTGAATTTTTCTATTTTTTTAATTTTTTTTTTTTAATTTTTTTATTTTATCTTTTTTGGAAGAAGGCAAGCTTTTTAGATAGTGCTCCTTGAAAGGATAAACCATGATATGCCAAGGATTCAAAATGATATGCTCAAAGATGTTGATAGGGAAAGGAAGATGGAAGGAAAAAAAAGAAGCTAAGGTTTTATGTAAAGCGAGTGAGGTTGGAAGATAGGAGGAATAGGCAAATGAGGAAAAATGATAGAAGGTAGAAGAATAATGAATGGAAAGATTGTGACAGGGTAGATGGAAGGGAAGGCAAGATCAACATCAACACACACCTTAAAGGGTGGTGAGAGGATAGAGGAAATGTGAACGAAGGAATACGAGAAGGAATATGGTGAATGTTTAGCAGAGGTTGCGGTTCAGGCACATGGAATTGAAGATTATTTTTGGAAAGAGATGAAATGGAAGCCTTTGGAAGCTTGAATGTCAACTTCACTTTTTGTTCAACATTAGACTCTTTCAAGAGAGACTTTGGAATCCATATAGCTTTAAGATTTTCATTTTCTTTTGATGATTTAGAGAGAATATCTTAAATGATGGATTTTGGAACCCATACTTGTCTTGTATTTTTCTTCTTAGATATCTCTTTTGACTTTATGCACCCATGTCGATTAGAGGAGACATGGTGATCTTTTTTTGATGGATTCTTATATTTCTTTTTCTTGTATTGAACATTCAAATTACTTCCAAAAGACTTGGGACTTGTGGAAGGAGGAAAATACGACTAGTTTAGATGGGTGGATGGATGAAAATGATTCAAGGGTATGCATCTATGTTGATCTTGAGGGAAGATAGGAGATGGAGGGATGTAAGGACCCAAGATGGATGATGAATTAGGAGAATTAAGAGGGAAAAGTGAAGGGACATAAGGGCCCAAGATGGAAGGAAGACATGAAGCCCTTAGTATTGGTGGAGGAGGTCCAAAGATGGACGTGGAAGATGCAAAAGGATAATCAATAAGTTCATCAACATCTATATGACAACCAAGGACATCAGCATCTTTAGAGTGAGCATTAGGATTTGCAATAGGATCATGAACATCTTGAATAGGAGCAACTTCTTTGATAGGATTGTTCAAAGCTTGCAAAGACTCAAGAAGAGTAGAAAGCGGAAGCGGACATGGAATGGTAGAACAAGAAGATGGAAGACTTTGATCTTGACAAGGATCTTTGGATAGCATAAGCGTATCATTTTGCTTTGGATTTTCAATAGGCTTAAAATTGGAAGTAATGACACCATTTTTAATAACCTTAATAGAAGTATCATCTTTGGAAAGTGTAAGTGTGGTAAGGTTATTATGTTTATCAATAAGCTCAACGGTATAAGTAGTAACTTGATCTATCTTAGAGGAAGACTTAAGACATGGTGGAATGAATAAGAAAGGGCATAGAGGATCAAAAGAACCATGAAACGAATGAGAGACATTATGAATAGGATTGGATGATATGGAGGGTTCTTGATCTTGATCTTTCTTTATATTATTTTCTTTATCATTTTTAGAGTCCTCTTGACATGGAGCCACTTCTAAGGACAAGAAAGCAGGTTGGAGTTGTATGGAAGACTTTGGAAGAGATGGTGAAGGACTAGTTGAAGTAGGTATTGTAGCATATAAAGGCTTGGGCTCTTTAGGTTCAGCATTATTGAAAGTATTTGCAGCCAAGTGAAGGTTAGCTTGAGTTCTTTAAGAGGTAACTCTTGAGGATAACTATAGGGAACCGCATGAAAAGCATTAGGATATTTGTTGGATGAAGGATTTGTGAAAGATTTGGAAGACTCAAAAGCTTTAGGAAGTGTGTGGGTATTGGAGGAAGTAGAGGATGGAAGGGAGCCATCACAAGACAAAGGTTCAACATTAATATGATCTTGCTTGAGAGTACAATCTTTATTTTCAACATGAAAGTTCCTAGACGAAGGATTCTTATAATATTTATGTTTCAAATTAGCACGGTGCATTCTATAGTCCTTAGTAGTAGTAGCTAGATTATAATCAAGGTATTGTTCACAAAACTCATCAAAGATTCTTTCAAAATCTGAATCATACGGATCACCATCACGATCTTTCCAATATGAGGACCCATTTCCAGTAAGCATAAAGACATGACTAGGAGGACTCTTAGGAATAGAGGTGTCATAGGTATCACTACATTGTCCATCATCATAGTCATCATAGGTGGGTGCGTCACTCTTTGTGGAAGAGGTATCATAAGGACTATCACGTTGCTCTTTATGATATGTCTTCTGAAGAAAAGTAAGACTCTTGGGAGAAGTAAAAGAAGAACGAGATCATGAAAAAGAGGAAATTGAAGACTTAGTGTAGGAAGAGGACTTGGATAATGAAGAATGTGAATAATGTTTAGAAGAGTCATGGTAAGATTTGGAAGATGAGGAAGAATGAAAAAAATTAGATGATGAAGAACGTTTAGAAGAAGGAGGTTGTGATATGATCATGTTTATGATCCTAGCAAAGGCATCTGATTTAATCATCTTTTCCTTTATTATTTTTGCCATAAGTTTATCACCCATGATATATTTGGAAGGACTATTGGAGGAATAAAGATATTCTTCAAATTGAGAAATGAGATTAAGATCATCTATTCTCAAGAGAGGTTCCTTAGCAAGATAGTTGAAATTCATGGTTCTAGAAGAGGAGGAATCAAGTGTAGAAGAAATGAATAGATGAATAGAATAAGGTAGACTAGATAGTAAGAGGAAAAGAATCAAGAAGAAGAAGAAAAATTTTTCATGGGAATAGAAGACTTTAGAAGAACATGGGAAATGGAGAAGAAAGAAGAAGACTAAGAGTCATCTTGTGCAATTGATACCATAACGTTCATTGAGATGTTGAGCAACATGACAACACCTAGGATCTGACTTGGACTAACCAAGGAAAACCAAACTTCTAAGGAGAACTCACTAGAGTAGGACGAAACTCAATTTCAATATTCCAATTAGATCTTTCAAAAGATATCGCAATGATGATCAAGCACATAGAACAACAACCAGAGAGTTCAAGCAAACAGTCTTCAAGCAATGGGCAAGGGACAAAGCAACCTTGCACATGAACAAAGATAGTGACTTAGTATTCTTTTCCCTAAAGACTCTACTTGTGTATGTTCTTGAAAATACTTTAGCAGGCACATAGAACACAACAACACCCTATCAAGCTATCTACAAGGATATACATGGCTTTTCTAAGGAGTCCTCGATATACACAAGGTACGTGAGGCCCAAATCCATAGATGAGAAGAATCCAAAATCACACAACCGGGGGGAGACAGTAACCCAAATCTCCTCCTTCACTTCTCAAAGGTATAAATTTTTTTGAGGCTTAGCCAAGAGTGATATCAAACTCAATTCCCGAGAGAGGTGTCTTTCGATTCACCACCCGCTATTTATACTCCGTCAGAACATGAGAGTTAAGGTCGTCCCTTGAGGTGGTGTGTCCCCAAGCAGGCTTTCTAAAAATAAAATTAAGTAATTCACTATCAAAAGTATTTAGAGCACTAAAGGTGGAACACTTAACTCTTCAAGTAAATGTGAAGTGAGTCCAAAAGTGGGACACTTAACCCTTTAAGATAATGTGAAGCGAGCCCAAAAGTGGAACATTTAACCCTTTAAGATAATGTGAAGCGAGTCCAAAAGTGAAACATTTAACCCTTTAAGAGAATGTGAAGCGAGTCCAAAAGTGGAACATTTAACCCTTTAAGATAATGTGAAGCGAGTCCAAAAAGTGGAACACTTAACCCTTCACACCAACTCAAAGTGAGTCCAAAAGTGGAACATTTAACTCTTTACACCAACTCAAAGTGAGTCCAAAAGTGAAATATTTAACTCTTTGCACCAACTCAAAGTGAGCCCAAAAGTGGAACATTTAACTCCTCACATTAACTCAAAGTGATTCAACACCTTAGAAAACAAGTGAGTTCCAAAAAGCACAAAAGGGTTGCCTAGTAGAGCAATTAACGCTTCTTTCTTGTAGGCCCCTCCCCTTTAATATGGTGCTGATCTTGCAACCACAGGATGGAAATGAGGGGCCAACAGATTAGCGAGTCCAATAACCCAAGATAGCAATCTAGATCAATCATAAATAATCTAAAGTTGCTTATCAATACTACTCACAAATGACAAAGGGTTGAATCAATGGAATATTTAACTTTCCAAACAAATATAGAGTGAGTCCACAAAGTGGTGCATTTAACTCCCTATGTAAACAAGGAATGAATCCATACCCTCAATCACTCAATGAGATATTTGATATTGGAACCAAGAATTACTTAAGGTTTAAACACAAGCATTCACTTACACAAATTTGTATGAAAGCAAATTTATGTTCATTCATTTCCCATTAAGAGCATCAGTTGAAATGTGTTCTATGAAAGCATGTAAACATTCAAGCCAAACACATGAGAGGTTCAATTTTAATCCCAAAATCCAAATGTTTTAGAGATAGAACAAAGTACCTCAAGTCCAACACTTTGTTTTAAGAATTTTCCATGAAAGCAAGAGCACCTTCAAATGAACAAAATAAGAAAATAAGCAAACAAGATATGCAATGTATATCCAACTTATGCAAACCCCAGGGTTATATCTGAAAATCAATTGTTAGGAGCAATGATAATCAGCAAATAATCCAAATGATAACTCATATCATGCAATGAACAATGAAAAATAAGTGCATACCCATCACAAAATTTTATTTTTTTTGCATTTGACCTAGTCAACAAGATTTGATTTTTACCACATGAATTCAGACCCTAAACCCAAAATGCAGAAAAGAGACCTCTATCAAAAAATAGAGAGTTTTCCAAAAATGTAAAAATTTCAAAAAAATCTCTTCATTTGTACCCTAGAGACCCATTTTACCAAAACAGACCAGTTTTTATAAATTGACCAAATGAGTTATGATATGATTTCTAAATTAAAAACACAGTGAATAGACCCCCTGTAGAATTCCAAGACCTTTCCAAAAATGTAAAATTTTTTGAAAAATACATAGATTTGTGCCAAAAATTTGATTTTTTATGAAAAATAAAGAAAAAATCATAAAAAATACAAATCACCTTCGAAAATTCTAAAATTTTCTTTGGAGTTTCTCTGATATGTAGCCAACTTGTAAAAAAATTTCAGACCAGAACACCAAGCCGTTTGGGAGATATGATCAAATCTTTCAAATCTAGGGTTTTTCACCTCCAAACAAATCTGCACAAGGGTTAGCTCCAAAAATAATCAAAACCAGCATGCAAGAGGTGGGTTGCCCCACGGTGGGTGCCAAAAATGTGTGCTAAAATGTTGTCACACTTCTATGAATCTTTACATGCAAGAAAACTCAACAGTGAGCCCTCACAAATCGATCCATAGCTCTTTATGCATGGAGTTGCAAGATTTGTAAAATTGCTCTCAGCTAGAGCTATAAACTCATGACCTTGCTAGTCAACCACACAATGAGAGATTCCAAATCAAAGACAAGGGAAACAATTCCAATATCTCTAATGAAATTCAAATGAATGCAATGCAATGCAAAATTAATTTAAGATGAGCATGCAAGTATGCAAATTAGGCTATGAAAATGGAAATGAAAGAGTTACAAACCCTCTAATTAGACTGTGTGAGATTAATCTAAAACATGAAAGGAAATGATACCATGATTATTCAACTATGATGCAAGCTAGGATGTGATGTAGATGCAAGATGAATGTCAATGATGCTCCAAATCTTCAAAACTTGATGCAAGAATATCTCCAAAAGTTTCAAGATGACTTAGAAAACCTGTAGCATAACAATAGCATAAAAACTTAAGATATCAAAATGAGTAAGAGAGCTCTTCTTTTATAGAGAATGAGATGAAAATGGACCATTGAGATTAAGAGGCAAAAGGCTTAATCAACGGTGGAGAAAAAAAGAAGCTTGATCCTTGTGCACAAATATCCTCCAATAAAAAAATTAGAAGCATTTACTTTATGTTGAGCATTTACTTTATGTCCATGTGAGACAAAAAGTACTTTTCTTTTATTTTTTATTTTATTTTTCTTTATAAATAAGAATTAAATGCTTTATTTGTGCAACATAGGATAAGAAGAAAAGTGGGGATTTTTTATTTAAATAAAAAGGGAGGAAATTCTTTTTAATTAAATAAAGGCTTAAGATAAAGTGATTTTATTATTGAATTGATTATGATTTGATCAAAGAAATTGATATAATTGATATTGTTGATTTTTGAAAATATTGATTCAGAAATTTGACAAATTGCTAAATGGGGGCCCAAAGTCTAGGCGACCATTTTAGGGTGCATACAGTAAGGAGTTTACATGTGTCCAGGAAATTCTTGAAGGAAATGTTGAATGGACCCACAACTAGTTGTTGTAAGCACAATTGTATGGGTTAAGACTAGTAGATGATTACCATATGGAGTTGATATGTATATGTTGAAGTTGTGGAGATCAACGACTAAGATTCAAATATTTAAAGGACTATCACACGACTAGTCGAGTTGATAGCTCAACCATGAGACATTAAATTGAAAATGATGGCTAAGTTAATTTTTATATTATAATAAAAAATTTAAGAGTTTTCAAGGTACACGAACATAATTATAGAGAAAGTGTCTAATTCTATTGGGGGTGGATTTCATGAACTTGTAAATATTTTTTCTCTATGTTCTCAAAAAAGATTTTCAGTAGGGTTTTTTCTAGTTCATGTTAAATGTCAAATTTGATTTAGGAGAAATGAGTCAACAGAATGTACCTACGTCTATTTCTCAGTATGGTTATGCTAAAAAGGGGAAAAGTAGGGCTTATTGGCAAGATTTTGCTGACTTGTTACCTAGGACTATAACACACCATTTAAAAATGAACATGAATGGAGGGATGAATTTTTTATGTCTAGGAATCCAAAAATTGAAGCCTCGGGATGGGCTTTATTTAATTACTTTTTCAATAACAAAATTAAGATCCCTCCCATGTCAAATCCTTGGGATTTGAATTTGGCCAAGTTAATAGTGTCATATGTCTTTATTGATGTAGAGTTCCTTAGGGAATTAGCCTGTAGATATTGCTCGTCAACCTAGGTTATTAGAAGGGCATACTAGAGATCCCTAGTGAGAATTAACAGATCAAGTTTAACTGAGGCTTTTGGGATCGCTGGTGCTAATTGTACCCAAATTGACTTGAATAGAGAAACAATGAATTATGAAGCCCACATGTGAGTCTTTAGAAAAAATATGGTGCCTAGGTTCATGCCCAGGGTTGAGAGAAAGACTATCCCAATTCTTGATAATGTAATGAAGCCTTTTCCCCTTAAAGATTTCCAATATTATTTTATGCACATAGTTCAAGGGTATTGCAAGGTTATGGGACTTGATGAGGAGGATAAAGTTCAAATTGATATAATGTGCATGACTCTGGCAATCCAAAACCTGGAGGTTAATATAGACTGTGACTTTGTAGCATACTTGGTGAATGACTTACATGAAGGCCTAGTTGTTATCCAATAGAACCTTGCAATGATTGATTTCAAACATTACGCTTTATTGTGTCATTTGATTTTATATTTAAATGTTGATAATATAGATAAAAGGTTATACTCGAAGAAGGTTGCCCCATCTGAAGAGAGGAATCTTGACAAGAGTGTGGCATATGAGCCACTTGACCCCTAGTTTTATAAATTTTCTTTATTGGATTGTTGCCCCATCATGAACCTTTTGGGGAGGCGTAGAAGTTGGCTAAGTCTTCAGTTGAGAAAGTTATTTAGGCCGAATGAAAAGGTTTATGATAGGCCCTTTGATCACAACTGGGGTAATTTTTATTTCTTTTATGACTTCAGTATGTTTAGAGTTTATTGTTTCCCACAACCTCCTCATATATTGTCATGTATTGTACCTAATAGAGTTGTTGTTATTGCATTTTTCTGGAAATTATTATTGTAATACCCCAAAAATGGGCTATAGGTTCATTAACCTCCTACATCTTCAAATCGAACAAAATTGACATCAAAGTCCTAACCTAAGGCACATCTGCACATTATCAAATCCTAATTTATTTTATCTTAAATTCTGCATCGGAGAATATTCCTAGCAATATTCCTATTTATACTAATTATCTTTAATTTAATAATTATTTGGCAATAAATCCTATTTATCCTAAAGTTTGATTAATTGAATATTCTAAATATTTAATTAATTAGATTTAATACTGCCACTTAATTATTTAATTAAATTTAATTCTAAATTATTCCTAAATTATATTATTTAATTTTGACAATAAATCAAAAATCTTATGACTAATTGATTAAATTACTATTTATCCTAAAGTTTGATTAATTGAATATTCTAAATATTTAATTAATTAGATTTAATACTGCCACTTAATTATTTAATTAAATTTAATTCTAAATTATTCCTAAATTATATTATTTAATTTTGACAATAAATCAAAAATCTTATGACTAATTGATTAAATTCCTATTTAATTAATTAAAGTCAATTGTCAATTTTTAATAATATAATTTTTGAATAAAAGTTTGATTTAATAATTGATTAACCCATAAATCAATTGTTTTAATTCAAAAAAAATAGTTAAGTGGAAAATAAATCACTTTATTAATTCATATTAAAACATGCACAATAAAAAAAGCAGTCAACTTTAAAACAACTATTAAATTTAATTTGTTAACTTTCTAAAACTCAACATCTGATGATAAGTTAAAAAAGAGAACTAAAGCTCTATTTTGAGATAAAAATTGCTTTTGCATGATTTTATGAGTTTATTTATTTTTATTTTCTTGTTAACTCAAAAATCAACCTAAGTTTATCAAGAGTGATTTATGGCTTTTCTCAATGCATCCTCAAGCCTTGGATTTCTATAAAAACAAGGCTAAGCTCTTCATATTTCATCTCAAAAAAAAATTCCCTCAAGCTTTCAATCTCATCAACACTCGAATTTGCACAATTACTCTAGTGAATTGACGATTGAAGGATTAAGCATTCGCGACAGGTAATTTGTGAGATCTTTCATAGTTGATCATAGCTTTTGCATAGTTTTATATCATAGTTTTCATATTCATTCATAGCATTCTTAGACTAAATCTGCATTCAATCTTGATTTCACTCATATAGCTTAGATTCATACAGTTTCTCATATTATTGCACAGAAAATACAAAAAAATAGATTAATCTGCATTCATATAGTTTTTCATTCTTTAGCATTAAATCCTTCATTTAGGTGTTGCATTGTCACTGATCTCGATTCCAATCTGAGAACATCATACTTGCACCTACTAGAAGGCAGTAAATCATTTGGTTAGCATAGTTTCAATTATTTGCAATATTTCAGTTTTTGCTAACCTCTAATATTTTATTAAAGTGATGTGTCTACAGCTAGGTACAAAATTCACACACACATTTTTGGCACCCACCATGGGGCCCTGAAATGATTTTCCATTTTATTCTATCAAATTTCTATCATTTTTCTCAAACCCATGACCACAAGGTTAATTTTTGTGAGTTTTGTGATAAATTTCTGGGTTATTTTTCCAAAAATCTGACTAATGTTTTTATTGGTACATGCACATATCATATGATACAGATCCAAAATTTATATTTCTAAAAAGGTATTTGAGTTAGCTTTCATTTTCCATTGGTTTTGATTAATCTCATTTTGATTTACAAAAGTTATGATCATTTTAGTGAAGACTGGTTTAAACCTGATTTTATGAAATCTGACTGATATTTTTATTGTTACATGCACATATGACATGATACAGATCCTAAATTTATATTTCTAGAAAGGTATTTAAGTTAGTTTTCATTTTCCATTGGTTTGAATTAATTTTGTTTTTATTTGCAAAATTTATGATCATTTTAGTGAAGACTGGTCTGAACCTAATTTTATGAAATCTGACTGATGTTTTTATTGGTACATGTACATATGACATAATACAGATCCAAAATTTATATTTCTGAAAATTTATTTGAGTTATCTTTTATTTTCCATTGGTTTGGATTAATTTTGTTTTGATTTGCAAAAGTTATTATTGATTTAGTACAGACTGGTCAGAATCTAATTTTTTATGACAACAGATTTTTCGATTATCAAATGACATATTATCTTTGACTAACCTGATTTTCTTCCACATGGGGTTGACAAGTTGTGTTTCTTTTTTTATGGATTTTTATAACAGTGGGTTTCATGTACAAGAATAGGTAAGTTTTTCATAACAGTGGTTTGCAGGGGCAGGTACGCCCTGTGGGTACAAAAGATAGAAGATAAATGCTCAAAAATTGTTAAAATAGGTAAAATCTACTAAGTGCGTTGCGAGGAACTCAGGTATTTTGTTACATCTGATAACACTTCATTTTGGGACATAAAAAAAACTCTCTTGTGTCAAGCTTGAGTGCCTTTACAACTTTCATAATTCACACTTCAATTTTGGGCTCTAAAACGAACATAGATTTGCTTTTTGCATATCTATTACACATAGTAATTAGGCCCTATGAACACTATTTGCGGATGATCTTGAGAGAGTGGGATTATTTCACTTGTTCATGCATGCAAAGCTCTTCTTGATGACAGATCCCCTTGTAGGTAGGGAGGTTACTGAGATTATCTTATGTTTTACTAGATTTGTGAATCTTCAACTTTTGATTGATACATTCTCTCTCCGGAGAGGTTGATAGATCATAAGCGATTGACATCATAGATCTTTGTGAGATAATTTTGGTCTTAGCATGTCAGATTAATCTATCTGCTTTTTATTTGTGAGGTGAAGAGGTTAGGGGATTATGCTCTACTTCCTTTTTGGATAGTACCAGAAACCTAGATCCTTGAATCTGATTTAGGCTCCCTATGGTATCTTTTGTGAGTCACCTTTAAAGAGGGTTAACCATAGTGGACATTCCCTTAATTGGGTCAACCACGTGGACAGAACCTCAAGTGGTAATAGCCATTTTTGCTGTGGTAGCAACAACCGCTATATAAATGTCCTTGTGGAGGAAATCTTCATAGGTGTGGTCTCTTGTTGGGCTGTCAGATCTCCCTAGCAGCTCCTGATTGATTAAATTCTCAGACTGTGTCAAAACCCTGGTGCACCTGGATTGGAGTTTTCCCTCTTGAGATCACAAAAATTGTAGAGTCAGACCATTATTAAAAAAACCTAGCGAGGCCAATTTTCATTTTTTAGGACTATGTGCATTATTGAAAAACTTTTTAGAACATACACAAGTAGCATTCCTAGGGATTAGCACATTAAGTCACTATTGCTTATTCATGCGCAAGGTTGATTTTTCCCTTGTTCATTATTTTTAGATGATTGATTGCTTCCCTTTCCTTGATGTTCTACGTGTTTGTTATCTACTTGGTTATTGAAAATGAATGATCCTGAACCAAACTTCAAATCTGGACAGAAAACTTTGCAAACAAACTGGTTCTGAAAACTGAAAAATTGCAAATCTGAAGCAAAAATCCTTTCTAGTGTCAAAAGTCATCCTAAAATTTCAAAACTGGTATTAAAGTCAAAGTTGTTAGAAACCTTCCAAATCTGTCAAAAATCTAGTTTTTACAACAAATCCCAAATTTTGTCAAAACAACAAGCTGATTCTTGTCATTTCTAGTCTTTCTTGGTCGGTCTAGGTCATATCTTAGGTACTATAACATGTTGCTCAACATCCAAATGAATTTAAATGATACCAATTTCCACAAAATGACTCTTGGTCTTCTTTCTTCCACATCTCCCATGTCTTCCTAGTCTTCCATTTCCATCATTTCTCCTCTTCCTTCACGCTTCTTCCTCTTCTTCCTAAAACTCTTCACATCTTCTACATTATTTTCCTCTTATTATCTAGTCTACTTCCTTCTATTCATCTCTTCTGTCACTTCCATGTTTGATTCCTCCTCTTCTATAACCATGAATTTCAACTATCTTGTTATGGAACCTCTCTTGAAAATGGATGATCTCGAACTCATTGCTCAATTCGAAGAGTATTATTCCTCCAAAAATCTCATGAGTGATAAGTTTATGATAGAAATAAAAGAAAAATTGATTAAATCATATGCCTTTTTTAGGATCATATGCATGATCCTGTCACGACCTCCTTCTTCCAAATGTCTTTCATCTTCTAAGTCTTTTTAGTCTTCCTCATCTTCCAAGTCTCCTTCCTCCACTGGGTCTTCACCTTCCTCTTCTCCACGATCTCATTCCTCTTCTACTTCTCCCAAGAGTCCTACTCCTCATCTCAAGACATACCATGTTGAGCAACATGATAACCCTTATGATACCTCTTCCATGGAGAGTGATATACCCATCTTTGACAACTATGATGATGGACAATGTAATGATACCTATGACACCTTTGTTCCTAAGAGTCTTCCTCGTCATGTGCTTGTGCTTACTGGAAATGGGTCGTCACATTGGATAGATCGTGATGGTGATCCATATGATTCTGATTTTGAAAGAGACTTTGATGATTTCTGTGAACAATTCCTAGATGATCCATCTATTTCACTTGAAGAAGAGAAAGCTTTCCACGCTGATTATAAATGTCAATACTATAAGGATCTCTCCTCTAAGAACTCTCATGCTGAAAATAAAGATTACACTCTCAAGAAAGATCTTGTTAATGTTGAACCTTTGTCTTATGATGATTCCCTTCCATCCCCTACTTCCTCTAATACCCATACATTTTGTGAAGCTTCCAAGCCTATCAAATCTTTCACAAGTCCTTCATTCACCAAAGGTCCTAATACTTTTCATCCGGTTTCCTATAGTTATCCTCAAGGGCTACCTCTTAAAGAAACTTGAGCTAACCTTCACTTGGCTGCAAATACTTTCAATAATGCTAAACCTAAAGAGTCTAATCCTTTATATGCTATAATTCCTACTTCAACTAGTCCTCCACCATCTCTTCCAAAGTCTTCCATACAATCCCAAAATGTTTCCTTGTCCTTAGAAGTGGCTCCATGTCAAGAGGACTCTAAAAATGATATAAAAAAAAGAACATAAAGAAAGATCAAGATTAAGAACCCTCCATGTCATCCACTCCATTTGATGATGTCTCTTATCTGTTTCATGGTTCTTTTGATCCCATATGCCCTTTCGCATTCATCCCACCATGTCTTAAGTCTTCTCCTAAGCAAGATCAAGCTACTACTTACACCATTGAGCTTATTGACAATCAAAATAACTTTATTACACTTGCACTTTCCAAAGATGATACTTCCATTAAGGTTATTAAAACTAATGTTGTTACTTCCAATATTAAGCCTATTGAAAATAAAGAGAAAAATTATGTGCTTATGCTATCCAAAGATCCTTGTCAAGATCAAAGTCTTACATCTTCTTATTCTACCACTCCATGTTCGTTTCCACTTTCTACTCTTCCTAAGTCTTTGCAAGCTTTAAACAATCCTATCAAAGAAGGTGCTCATATTCAAAATGTCCGCGATTCTATTGGAAAACTTAATACTCACTCTAAAGATGTTGATGTCCTTGGTTGTCATATAAATGTTGATGAACTTATTGATTATCCTTTTGTGTCTTCCACTTCCATCCTTCGACCTCTTCCACCACTACTAAGGGCTTCACATCTGCCTTCCATCTTGGTCCCTTATGTCCTTTTACTTTCCCCTCCTAACTCTCCTAATTTTTCATCCATCTTGGTTCCCTACGTCCCTCCATCTCCTATATTTCCTCAAGATCAACATAGATGCATACCCTTGAATCCTTTTCATCCACTCACTCATCTAAACCTGTCATATCCTCCTTTCACAAATCCCAAGCATTTTGAAAGTAACTTGAATGTTCAATACAAGAAAAAGAAACAATACAAGAATCCATCAAAAAAAGAAGATCACCATGTCTCCTCTAATCGACATGAAGGCATAAAGTCAAAAGAGATATCTAAAAAAAAAATTGCGATACAAGTATGGGTTCCAAAATCCATCATTGAAGATATTCTCTCTAAATCATCAAAAAGAAATAAAAAGCCTACGGCTATATGGATTCCAAAGTATCTCTTGAAAGAGTCTAATGTTGAGAAACAAGTGAAGTTGACATTCAAGCTTCTAAAGACTTCCACTTCATCTTCTTCCAAAAACATTCTTCCATTCTATATGCCTAAACCGCAACCTCTGCTATACATTCACCATATTCCTTCACGTATTCCTTCATTCACATTTCCTCCATCCTCTCACCACCCTTCAAGGTGTGTGTTGATGTTTATCTTTCCTTCCTTTCCATCTACCCTTTCACAATCCTTCCATTCATTATCCTCCTACCTTCTATCCTTTTTCTTCATTTGTCTATTCCTCATATCTTCCAACCTCACTCGCTTTACATAAAACCTTATCCTCCATTTTTCTCTTCCATCTCCCTTTCCCTATCAGCATCTTTGAGTATATCATTTTGAATCCTTGGCATATCATGGTTTATCCTTTCAAGGAGCATTATCTAAAGAGTTTGCCTTCTTCCAAAAAAAAAAAAAAAAATTGAGAATGTGCCTTGGTGGAAACCTGGAAACAGGCGCCTTGGTAGCAAAAGTAAAGAGAAATAAATTCATCCTATGGTGAAAACCACTCCCTTGTGGTGCCTTGGATAAGTACCATGATGAAAACCTGGCAATTAGGCATCATGTGTAGTTCTTCTACATATTTCATCCATTCTATCTTCTCTCTTTGATCTTGACAATGTTGATCTATACACGAACATTTGGCTATCTTGTGAGATATCTTATGATGATCTTCCTTTCATTCCCTTCCTGTTTAGCCTTCATATTTATTTTCCTCCATTCATTCTAGTCTTTCGCTATCCTTTTCCCCTTTAGTCTTGATCTAATAAAAAAAGAGTATAACACGATGCTTTGAAACCTCTTGACATGTCTACTCCTTTGGACTACATCATTTCTTGCTCTTGCATTATAATTTTGTGACTTATCCTATTTTGGCCTTTCATTGCTTGTCCAAATATGCTTTACATGACAATTTTCCCTAGCTTGGGTATCCTTGAGGATTTCTTCCCTTCATTCTCTTTCATTCTCTTGTCTTCCATCTCTTCCACTAGCTTGCCAATCCCTCTTGTTCTCCACCTTGCTAGACATTGGGACTACACGATATGATCTTGCTTGGGAGTTTGCAATGGAGAAAGATTCAATCAAGTTTTCTAAGAACTATCAAAAGTTCCAAGTGCATGGAAACTTAATTCATGCTCCAGGGAGAGATCTAATTCCCTTTACTACACAATGGCCTTTTCACCAATGGACATTTGATCTTATAGGATCCATACATCCTCATTCTTCTAATGGGCATACCTGCATTATTACAACTACAGATTATTTCATGAAATGGGTAGAAGTAGTCCCTTTAACACAAGCAACTAGAAAACAAATATCTATGTTCATCTTGAACTACATCATATGCCGGTATGGTATTCCACATTCTATAGTCACAGATAATGGTGGACAATTTAAGAACAAAGACTTGGATGATTTATGTGCCAAATTCAAGATTACACAACATTGATCATCTATCTACTATCCTCAAGGGAATGGACAAGCAGAGACTTCTAACAAGAATCTATTGAAAATTTTGCACCGTACAATTAATAAGACAGGAAGAGACTGACATCTCATGATCAATCCAATTCTTTGGGCCTACAAAACAAATATTAGAACACCCACTATGGCTACACCATTTGCTTTAGTTTATGGGTCTAAAGCGGTACTGCCTATTAAGGTTGAAATCTCATCACTAAGAATCAGAATGCATGGTCTAGTAACTAATGATGACTACATAGTGTCTAGGTTGCAAGAACTTGAACTACTAGATGAATATAGATAAGTAGCGTATGATCATCTCAGAGTGTATCAGAAAAGAATGTTTAGAAGCTACAACAAGAAAGTCAGACACAAAAAATTTCAGGTTGGCGATCTAGTCTTGAGAGAGAATCCTAAAAATCAATCACATAGAGAGGGCAAAGGAAATTTTGAACCCAATTGGCTGGGTCCCTTTGTTATCATTGCTACTTTTAGCTCTGGTGCTTATCAACTCTCTACGACTAAAGGAAAATAGCTCTAATAACCAATCAACATTCTCCATCTGAAGAAATTCTACGCCTAAGGCATTCAGTCTTTGCAAAATGTCCTAAAAAAATCTAAAAAATCTAAAAAAGTCTTGAAAAAAATAAACATCTTGGTGAAAACCTAGCAATGGGCGCCTTGATGATTCACAAAAAAAGTAAAAAATATCAAAAGTACAAAAAAATTGGAAAAAGGAAAAATACAAAAAAATGAGAAAAGGAAAAAGTGCCTAGGTGAAAACCTGGAAACAAGCGCTTTGGTAGCAAAAATAGAATCTCTGCCAAGATGGTGAAAACCCAGCAAACGAGTGCCACTTGTTTCAAAATGTTCCATCTATCAGTGTAATCTTGATCTTTCCCAACTTTCAGTCTTGCTTTAGTTTGTACATATCTCCTGGTTTGCTTTCACATTCTTTGTTTTCAATAAAGTCAGTCTGTACACCAATCAGCTCAAGCGTCTGTATCCTATCAATATTCAAACTTGGGGTTAATCAATGTGATATCCTATGGTCTCCAATGTATCTCAGACAAGTCATATCCAGTCAGAGTCCTTTGAAGCTTTATTTAAGTCAGTTAGTCAGTATCCTCTCCAGAAAGGATTTTGCATCTACAACAGCACATTCAAACAACAACACAAAATGAAAACAATTTGTGCTTCATGCTTTTATCTGATTGTATGCTTACTGATTCACATTGATATTTTTGCATATTTTGTTCCCACGAGCTCTTCGATGATGTCCTTTATAGGATTTAGAGAGTGATGACTGGGGGCATAATCTTTTCTTTGTTTTCTTCTTGTATGTGAAAATCTAACAACTTTAGAAATTCTGGATTGAAATGGTGTCTATTTGTAAGAGCCTCTATCCCGAATTGGATGGCCATGAGTACCTCGACCATTGATACTCAAAAAATTCAAGAAAGTTTGATCTCACTATTGTCTTTTTGAGTGAATTCTTTCTCCTACTATGAAACGTGATCTTACCGAAGGATGTGAAAGATAAAGGGTCAATACGGGTAACTCACACTGGACTTAGAATGATCTCTTGACTATTTGATGTGTTTGTCACACAAGGCATATCTAGGTCATCACGACATTTATGTTATGATGCTTATACAAATTGCTATATCAAAATGGACATGATATTTAAGTCATCCTGACGTTTGTGTCTTGGTGCTTATATCTAATCCAACATTCCAAAAAAAAATCAATATTCATATGTCCATGGTTGTCTCACTAGTGGGCGTTGTATTAATTCTTGCACATACAAATTGATATTCATATGTCTATAGTTTCATAACTAGTGGGCGTTGTATTGATTTATTCGGTTACCTAAAAAGTTCAATGATGATAACAAATCGACACATGATCAGTGACTAGGTCCTAGGTACTAGGTTTGCATTTCATTCTTCATGTGATTTTTGCACTTTGCATGATCTCACAAATTGCTTGAATACTTAAATGATTCTTCAAAAAAAAAATGACACAAGACCTGAATCTCACATGAAGGTTCTTCCAATGAAACATCAAGTAAAATCCTTTTTCGGGATCAAAATCAAAATCTAAGATCATTTATATTGTAAACTACTTACATAATCAACCTTCAATCATCACAAAAATCACAACTCAACTTAACTAATTATCTTACATCAAACTATTGAAATTTCAACTTGGTCAACTATGGTCAACTTGTGGTTTAGCCTAGTCAAACTTGGTCTCTAGGACCTCTAAACGATGCAAAACACATTCTCAAACGTGTATAACCACTTCTCAAATCAATTAACATGCTTCTAAACCATTCAACACTGACTTTTCTTGTCAAATTTTAATTTTAATCCTGAAGGGGGCATGGTATTACACATCATTCAAAGTTTGTAACTCAAAATCTGTAATCAAATCTTTCCTCAATAATTAAGACAACAACCACGTCGAGTTGCTAATTCATCTAAAGTCCTCATCACTTGGGGAAAATCTATTGATCCTTGGGGCATATCAGATTCATCGAGATCCATTTCAATCTAGTATCCTAAATCTATCTTGTAAATTGTATCATCTTTTGTAACTATCGGTTCATTAGCATTATTTCCTTGGTTCTTCATAACTAATGGGTTCAAGATGTGATACCAATATGATTCATATAAGGACATTCAGGTTTGGAATCAGTCACTCACTTCTTCACAATCATAAGGTTCAGAATCAGGCATTTTGACACTTTTTCATAATCATTGGTTCATTGTTTCTATAGTTGACATTATCTTTGGTCATTCAGGACCTAAATCTCAAATCTTGAATCTTTAAATCTTTCAATCAGTTTATGTCTCGGAATCGGTTAATCTTTCAAATCAGTTTCATATATATATCAAACACAGACTATTCTTTGAACAACTACGCTTTGCATAGTGATTTAAAGAGGGGCAAAATGTAATACTCCAAAAATGGGCTATAGGTTCATTAACCTCCTACATCTTCAAATTGAACAAAATCGACATCAAATTCCTAACCTAAGGCACATCTGCACATTATCAAAACCTAATTGATTTTATCCTAAATTCTGCATCGGGGAATATTCCTAGTAATATTCCTATTTATACTAATTATCTTTAATTTAATAATTATTTGGCAATAAATCCTATTTATCCTAAAGTTTGATTAATGGAATATTCTAAATATTTAATTAATTAGATTTAATACCGCCACTTAATTATTTAATTAAATTTAATTCTAAATTATTCCTAAATTATATTATTTAATTTTGACAATAAATCAAAAATCTTATGACTAATTGATTAAATTCCTATTTAATTAATTAAAGTCAATTGTCAATTTTTAATAATATAGTTTTTGAATAAAAGTTTGATTTAATAATTGATTAACCCATAAATCAATTGTTTTAATAAAAAAAATAGTTAAGTAGAAAATAAATCACTTTATTAATGCATATTAAAACATGCACAATCAAAAAAGCAGTCAACTTTAAAACAACTATTAAATTCAATTTGTTAACTTTCTAAAACTCAACATTTGATGATGAGTTAAAAAAGAGAACTAAAGCTCTATTTTGAGATAAAAACTGCTTTTGCATGATTTTATGAGTTTATTTATTCTTAATTTCTTGTTAACTCAAAAATCAACCTGAGTTTATCAAGAGTGATTTATGGCTTTTCTCAATGCATCCTCAAGCCCTGGATTTCTATAAAAACAAGGCTTAGCTCTTCATATTTCATCAAAAAAAAAATCCCTCAAACTTTCAATCTCATCAACACTCAAATTTGCACAATTACTCTGGTGAATTGGCAATTGAAGGATTAAGCATTTGCGACAGGTGATTTATGAGATTTTTCATAGTTGATCATAGCTTTTGCATAGTTTTTGTGTGTGAGTGATTTACACCTTCATGAAATAACAAGATTTAAAGAGAATTTACACTATTCAAAGAAAACTAATCTAAATAATGCACAATTAATCTAAATATCTCATGGTTCTCTAAAATAAAGTGGTAAATGAGGCTCTCAACTATGATCCTCACTAGTGACACTCTAAAGATGAGAATTAAGCTATATGATATACAAATTTAGATCTATTCTATCAAATTCTAGCTCTATTTGATGAACAATCTACTATGATCAAAGCAATTTAAGCTAATTAGCAATGACAAATAATAAGTGAGTGGTGTGGATGCAAATTGCAAGAGCTTTGCTGCAATTCAAAGATATGGAGTGGATGAATAATGCCTCAAAATGCCTTCTATTTATAGGATTTTCCCAAGGGTAGGGGGTAGAGTGAGATAACCATGGTTAGGCTTGGGTAAGGTCAATTGGCTTTGCTTTGTCCTTAAATGGGGGGACAAACATTTAAATGGTTTCAAAAGGCTGGACCATTTCAACAAAAGTGAGTGATTTGTGTCCATTTTGTCTCCTTTTTGCTTTGTTGAGGGAATTTCATATTTATTAATTAATTAAAGTAATTAAATTTAGCCATGAAGGGTAAGAGGTTCATTTTGATTTTTCATTTCAACAACTATGTCATTAATTGAATTTAATCAATTTCTTAGTGTTTTTCCCCTTTTCAAGCTTTATTTAATCATTTAATCATTTAATTGAATTTTCCTTTGATTTGAATTGCCTTTTGTTCCATTTATTGATTTTTAGTGCTATTTTGATGACTTGATTGCACCTTTTGATTGAATTAAGCCTTTGCCAATTTTCCATGTCTACAAATGCCCCTCTTTGAGTCGATGTGCGAAGAACACCGATTCAAAGATTCCCTTAGTATGATGATCTGATTCTGGTCCTGGTTCTGATATGCCTCTGATCGTTCTGATTGATGTACTTCCTGATGACGATGATGTGCCTCTGATGATGGTGCTGATATGATTCTGATGCCTTTGATATGATATGGGTCCTGATATGATGATAGGTCCTGGGTTCACTGATAAAGGTCCTGGGTTGATTGATTGCTGATATGTTGATAGGTTTGACATGATGATAGATTTGATATGATATGGTAAACTGATCTGATATGATGACAAATTTGATATGATGATATGATATGATTTGATACTGATATCTTGATATGATACTACTATGATATGATATGATATGATATGATATGCCCCACTGATAAATGTTTTTGATGTGATGCCCATTTTGATACTCTGATGCCCCCTCAGAAATAAAACATATTGAGTCCTTGATTTGAAAGATTTTTAAGTAGTTGGAATATGTTTTGATTTCTGAAAAATATTGATGATATGCCATGACTCACAATTTGCATATCCAAGATAGATAGGTCTGTTGTAGTTAAGCAAAACAAGTGATTATAACAGGATAATGGTACCAATGAATGTGATTTGTCAATCTCATAGAATAGTTCTGATAGGATAAATCAATCAGTGTGAAAACCGATATGATTTGATACTGTTGCTTCGTTCTCAGGACACAGAGACATGAACGATGGTACTGGGTGTGATTTCTTGATACTTTGATAGGATTGATTGACGTAAGATAATTCACTGATATAGAATACTGATATGATTCCCTGGATTTGCCAAACAGGCACATTTTCGTAAATGATATATATACGGACCTTAGCTTCTTGGATATTTGGATTTAAGTCATGAGTTTGACCCAGCTAGAGTATAGGTTTTTGAGATGATTGATTATGGAGCTCTTTCAGTTTGTTGATATTGTATCATGATATTTAGTTATTGATCAGGACTTGGATGTATCACTTTTGATGACATTGTATCTTTGATTAGACAAACTTCATGGATCTTTGATGTTATGGACACTTATTTGATTTATGGACTTTCCTTGATTCTTGATTGAATGACCCCATTTTATGATTGATCAAGATTTCAATTGAATGAACCCCCTTTTCCCTTGGAAAAATACTACAAACAAATGCACATGCAATTAATCTAGCATGATAATGCAATTAACCTTCCATGATAATGCAATGCAATGCAGCTAAGTGTCACTAGCTTTTAGCAAATAAATGCCTTGAGGATAAATTTTCATCATTGAGCACTTTGGGACCGGAAAGTCGATACAATCACCACTGCCCACTGACATGATGATATGAATACCACTTTTTATCACATTTGGTAACCTCCTTTTTGAACTAGTACAACCCACACTAGTTGAATAAACCAACTATGAGAGTATGAATACCAGTTTCAACGAATTCAATGTTGCATAAACAAGCAAAGGTCAACCTTCCACCTTATATGAAAGTCCTCGATGGTTCTTTGATGACCATGTCGTTAGACAAATTCACACAAGTTGTTGGATATCCCTCAAGACAATCACTCAAAGACAAGAAAAATATCATGTCTCCATCATCGCCAATCTAGTCGAAACATCATCGATTAGCTAAAAAGATGTGATAAAATCAATGTAAGTAAAGATCATCAAAAGAAAGCTTCAAGTGTTTTGCATTGTTTCATGATTTTCAAAAAGTATTTCCAAGCATTCTGATCTTTTTAAAGTGTTTTGTCAATTTTTAATCCCGAATAATAAAGTCAATGAAGGCTCATGGATCAAGTTGTGGTAATTGAATTCTTGGTTAGTGAACAATGATATCCATCAAAGGTTCATGAAAATCACTCTCTTCTGAAGCTCTGATAAGTCTCTCTGATGTGACTAAATATTGTACTATTGAATCCTTTTGAAGTTAATGCCTTGCTTCATGTGAATTCATGCTTGTTTGCTAAAATCCATTGATTAAGATCAAATGCCCCAGTTGGATAGAAAAAAATATTGGACTTGGACAAACTTCCAAAATATTACCGAAAACTTGGTTCATGCCAGATGCAGCTCAAAGTATTTTATGCTTTCCTTTTTACCAGCTCTCAAACAAGATCACATTGGTTTGCCCCCAATGTCTTAGCAAGATATAGGACACGAAGGATGGATTTGCAAGCTAATGGATTAGAGATGGAAAGGCTATGATGTAAGAAGTATGCGAATGTGACCCATAGGACTATCTCCTCAAGAGTACCCAAGCTAAGGACAAAATGATATAGCAATGTGAAGCATGTTTTTGGATAAGCCATGAAAGTCAATTGTGCAGGGCTAGATAGTGTATAGGATAACGATCTGCTGCCATGAAAAGGAGTGATCCAAAATAAGTGGACATGTCAAGAAGTTTTTGATAACAAATTTTTTTTTCTTCATGATCAAGACCAAGGGTCAACTTGGGTAAGATGTGGATAAGATAACACAATCAAGATAAAGGAGTAATGGAGGCTATGAAGGGATGTTTTGGGATTATGAAAAAGCTATCAAGGAATGATGAAGGTGAATTTGGGATAAGCAAGATCATGATAGGGTAAAATGGATGCAACAAGTACATAAGCTGATGGAAAGGATAACGGATGTCAAGATACTCAATGCTCATGGATGTGTTCAACCTTGTCAAGATGAAGGTGATAGATGAAATATGGATGAAACTGAGGTAAATGATAGGAAGATGGAAGATGGCATGGATGAAACTTACCCCCAAGTGTAGAGTGCAAGAAGGAAGAATTACGCATGACGCCTGTTTGCCAGGTTTTCATCATGGTACTTGTCTAAGGCGCCACAAGAAGTGGTTTTCACCTTAGATTTATTTCTTTTTATTTTTGCTACCAAGGTGCCTATTGCTAGGTTTTCACCAAGGCACTTTTTCTCTTTTTTCATTTTTTTCTTTTTTTCTTTGTTTTTTTCTTTTTTTGTATTTTTCAATATTTTCCCAACATTAGAATCTTTGGACAATGCTCCTCTGAAAGATATGCTATAATAAACCATGGGTATGACTAGGATGCTCAAAGATATTGATAAGAGGGATGGAAGGATGGAAAGTATGCATTGGAAAATGAATGTGAGGATAAGAAGAAGGTATGTTGAAGATGGAAATGTTGGCAAGATCAACTTTGACACACACTTTGAAGAGTGGTGGAATGATGGAGGAACAATAGATGATGGAGATAAGGATCTTTTTGAGGTAGTGGATTTTGGGATGTAAGAAGATGAAGGATGTTTGGAAGGAGATGGAATGGAAGCCTTTGGAAGCTTGAATGTCAATTTTGATTCTTCTTTTGTGTGCAAGTCTTTCAACAATGACTTGGGAATCCACATATTCTTTGATTTTTCTTCCTTTTGGAATGCTTTTGAATGCATTTCTTCAATGAGGGATTTAGGAACCCACATTTTATTTTTTTCTTTTTGCTTGATGAACCTTTGCGGCCTTTTGGATATTTCATTTTTCTTTTCATTCACATGTCGATTAGATGGGACATTGTGATTTTGATGCACATATGGATTCTTGGATTTATGATTTTTATGTTGCACATCAACATTGCTTCCAAAAGACTTAGGAATTGTGGATGAATAGGAATAATATGGATGGTTCATATGGATTGGTGTTTGGACATTCTTCAAGTATATGTGTCTTCGTTGATCTTGATACATGGTAGGGTAAGTGAATGGATAGCTAGGGATGATAGGAATTGTTGATGGAGGAATATATGGACCTAGTATGGATGGAAGGGATGAAGACTTTTGTTTTGGGACATAGGAACCCAAAATGGATTTGGAGGATAGTGGAGGTATGTGGTTGTATTTGAATGGAGGGATATAAGGTGTGAAAGGGATATCAATATCTTTGGAAGGAGCTCCATTGCCAAGATTCTCATCTTTAAGATTTATCTTTATACTAATAGGCTCATGAATAGCTTTGATAGGAACACATTTGATAGGATCAACTGAAGCTTGAAGGGATTTATTATCTTGCAAGGGATTTGGAAGAATGATGGTTTCTTGAGGTGAACATGGAGGAATATGACAAGGAAATGATGGGATAATTTTATCTTGACAAGGATCTTTGAATTGTGTAGCGAAGGTATTTTGCTCTTTATTTTCAATATGCTCATTGGAAGTTATGGAAGGGATATCTTGATCTTGCTTGGGAAATGGAGAAAATATGGAACTTGGAAGGGTGATTTGTTCTTGGAATGGAAGGATATCATCTTGAAAGACATGAAAGGATGCAAGGGGATCATCACAAGGTTCAAGGGATATGGGACCTTCATCAAATATGGGAGGGGTTTGTATATAATCTTGATCTTGATCTTTATCAATATTTATCTCTTTTCTCTTTGGGTTATCTTCTTGACATGGAGCCACTTCTAAGGACAAGGTAGATGTTTGGATATGTGTGGGGAATGTTTGGAAGAATGGTGTAGGATCCTCTTGAATAGGTATAATAGGCATTGAGGCACATGAAGCTTTGGGTTCTAAGATCTTTGAAGCATGGAAACAATCTGCAGCAAGATGTAAGTTAGCTTGGGTTTCTTTTAGAGGTAGCCCTTGAGGGTAGACATAGTCAATGGGAAAAGTGTCATCATTAGGCTCATTCTTTGATGGAGGAATTTTGGATAATTGTGGAGCTTTGGGAGATGAAGAAAAGATAAAGGGAATGCTAGCTATGGGAGGGTCTTTGCTAGATAGAGGTTCGGGAGATGGATGAAGGATGAAAGGTGTACAAGTCATCCAGGGAGAAACCTTGTTAGGAGATGGACAAAGGATGAATGGATTACTCTTGCTATATGGAGGTTTTTGAATTAGATCTTGCTTGAGAGCAGTATTTTTCACTCCATATTCTTTATTATCTTGATCACAAATAGGTTGATTATGCAATTTCCTTTGATCCAAGATAAGTTTATCACTCTGAAATGCTTCTTTTTGTGAGGAGGATGAAGATACAGATGACCCATCATCATAGAGGAATGGACAAATTGATCTTAATGATGGCTCTTTAGATAAAGTATCTTTTTGCTTTTCTTCATCCTTTCTTAAAGTTGATGTGTCATAATTATGTGGAAGCTTAGCTCCTGATTGAGCTAAAGTTAGGAAATATGCTTCTTTATCCCAGTCCAAAATTCGTTCCATTATTTCTATAAACACGGGATCTTGGGATGCTCTCACAACATCATCTTTAGACACCTCATCACTTTGAAAAGAATAGTTTGATATTAATAATGGCATTTTATATGATGTATCTCTTTGATTTTCCTCATTCTTTCTCAAGGTTGATGTGTCATAATTATAAGGAATTTTAGCTCCTGCTTGAGCGAAAGCTAGAAAATATGTGTCTTTATCCCACTTCAAAAGTAATTCCATTATTTCCAGAAACACGGGACTTTGGGATGCTTCAACAACGTCATCTTCAGACACCTCCTCACTTTGATTCCTATGGAGATCTTGATCTTGACTTTGATAATTATGCTCCATAATAGGATTGATTTGTTTCTCAAATAAACTCATCATTATGGATCAATCCTTCCTTCTTTAATTTCAATCTGATTGGGTTGGTTTGGAATGGGTAAATGGTATTGATCAGTTTATAAGATTTAAAAATTTAATTGTAGTTTGATCAAGTACTTTGGAACTTCTTGTTTGAAAAGTTGAAGACAATCTCAACACACACATCAATAATTCACCATATCCCTAGATCATTCTAATGTGTATATTCTTGAATGTTTCCACGGGTTTGATCACAAGAAAGACTTCCAAGCAAGCTACCTAGCACAAATTTGGCTTTTAAACATGGCTCTAATAGGTAGTTTTGCTATTTTACCGTTATGTAGTAAGTTTTTCGTTCAAAATAGATCTTAGCTTTTCATCCCCCAACTATGTTAAGGGGCTTCCCACACGCACAAAAGCACGATTTTGCGCAATCCGTTAGGACTACTAGAGGAAGTTTGAAAGAGCTAAAATCCTTTTTGTCGTGTACCCCATTAAGGATACACGCATTTCATTTTATAGTGGGTCGGATTCTCGCGGCAAAAGCAAGTGTATCCCACTTTGGGCTGTCCCTCTCACCGGCCCTTCTAAGGCAATCTCGGGAGGCGAGCCCACTAAGTTTTAAACATGTTCATTTGAAAGCATGAAAAGTGGATTTGGTAGAGCAAGTTTGGAAATTTGATTCACTCAAAGAGTGAAGAGCATATCCCTATTGCTTTTCCCTTATCCCAAACACTCACAATCAATTTGGTTCTTTTTCAACCCCGTGACAAAGGGGTTCTTAGAATTGAAATGTTTGTTCTTTCCTCTTAATGATTAAACTATGTTTTGAACTTTGAAAATGCCACAATTTAAGGGAAGTTTTGCAAGCTTGATGAGAGAAATACCTCAAACGATGCTAGCAAAGGCTAGGCGCATTTTTAAGTAGTAAATTTTCATTTTCTCTCCAAATCCTTCCCTTACCTTAGCAAAACGTTCCCTCCACCAACAAGTTAGTCAACACAAATTCATACAAAGTGAGGGGAAACCAAAATCCAAAAAGCTTAAAATGATCAAATTGATTATGCTCTTGATGTATTTTGAACTCAAATATTTGCAAATTAAATCCAAAAGGTGCAAGGTATACTCTAATAGGACGTCCTTTTTTGTTTCTTTTTTGCATGCAAAAAAGAAAAAAAAAAAATTTTGAGCACTTTTCTGTGACAGAGCATGTACCTGAGACAAAAAAAATGACAGTGAAGTTAGCATATAGTCCTTATTTTGACAAAATAGTGAAAATACTGCCAGGCGACATTGTCCAGACTACAGGCGAGATTAAATTTAATAAAGGCGTGACTACTTTAACCGCGAGCGTCACCAAAAGGGGCTCAAGCGAGATTAAAATAGTCAAGTGCGATATTAAATTTTGCAAACGCGTGAAATCTTTAATACATGCGACAACAGCAATTACTCTGATACAATTTAAATGCTAGACCAGGCGACATTTCTTTTACCAAAGGCGATATCTAATTTAACAAAGACGTAATCAATTTAACCGCGAGCGTCACCAAAAGGGGCTCAAGCGAGATTAAAATGATTACGTGCGATATCAAATTAAATGAACGCGCAAACTGTTTATCCAAAAGCGACAAAGTAATTCAGCTAAGCGACATCTTATTAAATGAAAGCGACATTTGAAATTATAAGAGCGACAAATAAAAAGCAAAGTGCGGTAAACTCCCTTTACACCAGGCGTGAACTAATTCGTCGGTCGCGGCTTTTAATTCGTTGTAGGCGACATCCAAATAGCCAAAGGCATCATATCTTTGTGCGTCAGGCGATAATATAATGTCCGCAGGCGTGATTTCTTTATCCAGAAGCATGACTCTACTGGTAAGAAGCGTGAGCGTTCAGACTCCAGGCGACATTTTAATTACCGCGAGCGACATCTCTTTGCTGTAGGCGTGATTTCTTTACCTGTAGGCGTGATTTCTTTCCTGTGACCTTCGAACAGTGAGCAAAATCATGCAATTCTAGCCTAAATTTTGCAAATAACGTGGAAATTATGATAAATTTGAGGCCTAGAGCCCCACGGTGGGCGCCATTTGTGTGTGAGTGATTTACACCTTCATGAAATAACAAGATTTAAAGAGAATTTACACTATTCAAAGAAAACTAATCTAAATAATGCACAATTAATCTAAATATCTCATGGTTCTCTAAAATAAAGTGGTAAATGAGGCTCTCAGCTATGATCCTCACTAGTGACACTCTAAAGATGAGAATTAAGCTATATGATATACAACTTTAGATCTATTCTATCAAATTCTAGCTCTATTTGATGAACAATCTACTATGATCAAAGCAATTTAAGCTAATTAGCAATGACAAATAATAAGTGAGTGGTGTGGATGCAAATTGCAAGAGCTTTGCTGCAATTCAAAGATATGGAGTGGATGAATAATGCCTCAAAATGCCTTCTATTTATAGGATTTTCCCAAGGGTAGGGGGTAGAGTGAGATAACCATGGTTAGGCTTGGGTAAGGTCAATTGGCTTTGCTTTGTCCTTAAATGGGGGGACAAACATTTAAATGGTTTCAAAAGGCTGGACCATTTCAACAAAAGTGAGTGATTTGTGTCCATTTTGTCTCCTTTTTGCTTTGTTGAGGGAATTTCATATTTATTAATTAATTAAAGTAATTAAATTTAGCCATGAAGGGTAAGAGGTTCATTTTGATTTTTCATTTCAACAACTATGTCATTAATTGAATTTAATCAATTTCTTAGTGTTTTTCCCCTTTTCAAGCTTTATTTAATCATTTAATCATTTAATTGAATTTTCCTTTGATTTGAATTGCCTTTTGTTCCATTTATTGATTTTTAGTGCTATTTTGATGACTTGATTGCACCTTTTGATTGAATTAAGCCTTTGCCAATTTTCCATGTCTACAGTTTTATATCATAGTTTTCATATTCATTCATAGCATTCTTAGAATAAATATGCATTCAATCTTGATTTCATTCATATAGCTCAGATTCATACAGTTTCTCATATTATTGCACAGAAAATACAAAAAAATAGATTAATCTGCATTCATATAGTTTTTCATTCTTTAGCATTAAATCCTTCTTTTAAGTGTTGCATTGTCACTGATCTCGATTCCAATCTAAGAACATCATACTCGCACCTACTAGAAGACAGTAAATCGTCTGGTTAGCATAGTTTCAATTATTTGCAAGATTTCAATTTTTGCTAACCTCTAATGTTCTACTAAAGTGTTGTGTCTAAAGCTAGGTACAAAATTCACACACACAATTGTTAGTTGAGAGGGACTACTTGCATAACAAGATAAGGGGCACTCTTGTGTCCAAATTGATGAAAGTCTTAGAATTCTCCATTGGCAAGTAGGTAGTTGAAAAGATCAACACCTTCTTGAAGAAATTAGTGTTGGAGACTGCTCCTTGTAGGTTTTGCGATGCAAAGGGTTTTATTAGTGGGGCATTTTTCCAGATGATACCTTAGATAAAGCTTCCCCCTCATGAGCCTTTGGATGATGAATATGTAGTGAGAAATTTTTTCTTCAAGAAGGATGTTCTAGAAATCAGGGGAAAATGAAGGAATTTGATGATGTGTGAAACAAGGTTGGCTCAAGTGAATAATGATTTCCCTTAATTTTACCCTCATTTACCTCCTCTTCAAAGAATTAAGGAGATGATGAAAAATTATGATGCTCTGATGGCTCAAATTCTTGCTCTTCCACCTCAACAACAACAAAGAGGAATTATAGTTTCAAGTTTAGAAGATGATTTTGACTCTTCTTCTTCTTCTTCGGAACCCCCTCCTAAAAGGGCAAGGACTAGGCCTCGAAATGAGGAGTATACCTATAATAATATGGCTAGAAATGATGATCATGAAGTTGATTAATGAACAAAGAGGCTCAAGGAGAAGCTTAGGGAAGGGCCTGGTGATGGTTTGGAATTGTATAAGGATAAACCATTGGGAAAATTGATATATGATAGGGAGATTTATTCTCAAAAATTATTAGAGGATGATAATTTCATACATACTATGAACTTCAAAAGTTTCTTGATGAAGATGAAAGGAAGAGAGGTGAAGAGGTTGATGGTTTAGGAGGGAGAAGCTTCTATCTTGGATCAACAACAAGTTGTACTTGCCACTTTGGAATGATATGATCTTGATTCAGTTCAATTGAAAGTTGAAGAGGCCAGGAAACTTGTTATGGAAAGTGGTATTTTATTGCTTCTAAGGTGGGATTTGCAGTCCACTTTTATTATTGATCAAATTAGGAATCAAATTGACCCTATTTTCTCCTATAATCATGATTATGGTGCTTTCTTGAGAGGGTAAGGTTTTGACCCCAAATCGAAAACCCTTTCTATTTGTGCATTATACCATGTTTCACATAAACCCCATATGATTAATATTAGTGAAGAAAGGTGAGGCGATACCATCATTAAGATTGTTTTAAACACTAGTCAAGTGGAGATTGCACATATGCTTAACCATGTGGCAATGTTGAATATGGAAATTACAGAGGACAAAGATAAGATTTATAAGGAGGTGTATATTGACTTGGTGACCATGTCTAAGAAGTATGAGGTATTGATTGAGAATGCAAAATTGAAAGAAAAATTACATATGGATGATTCAAGGTTTCATCTCCTCCCATCTACAGAGCCTACAAGTGAACAACTAGTTGCATGTGAGGTAGTTGTGTCTCAAGATGTAAAGAATAGGTTGGAGGATTATGCTAGCAATATTGAATCTTTAGAAGAGGAAGTGCAGAAAAATAGTGTCACTGTTCTCATGCAGGGTCTTCAACATAGGGTTAACAAGGTCAAGTCTGAGGTTGATATTGTTCATGCTTCCTAATCTTCTTTAGTTCAATTTGGCAGGCTATGTGATGATTTTATTTCCTTCTTGGAGCCTTTTTTCACTATGTGGTCAACAAGGTCAGTTATTATGGTCCAATTGGATGTTGTAGCAAAATATAGGGATGATTTGCCTCCTATTATTGAGGACACCAAAGAAATGATCAATTTGGTAGTTACTTTATTACCATTCTTTAAGGGGAAGAAAAATTTAATCAATACCAAATTAAAATCCTTTGTAGGCCTTGACCATACTCTAGTTCCAAACATTTTAGATAAAGACAAGAACATGAAAGAAGTAGAGGAGTGGAAGTCTAGTTTCAATCTCATCTACCCGAGTGTAGAGACCATGATTTTTATTGATACTAATATGGATATCCCTGAGTTCAATGATGTTTTAGATATGATGATTAAGTTAAAGACTAGATTTAGCAAGTTTATCATAGACTCTTCTACTATTACAAATGCCAAGTGAGAAAAATATATGTCATAGTTCGATAGTTTGAAAGCTTTTATGTGGACAGGCGAGAAAGAAGTAAACAAATGGAGTGTTTTTATCGAGGGAAAGAAAAAATAAGTTACTCAATGACAAGGCTCAACCTCTCCTTTATGGTTCTTTATTTTTTTAATCTCATTGTGTGATGATAGGGCCACTAATAGACTTTAAGGAGGTTAAGAAGTTATCTACATGGACATCTTTCCAAGCTCAATTATGCTAGGGATGTGCCACATTGTTAGGAATGAAAATGCTAGACCAACTTGAAGGTGACACGCTAATTTTAGTACCCACATTTTTTTCTAGCTATTTTTCTTGTTTTCTTTTCTTACAACTTGCAGCAGATACATCACCATTTGGTTCAACTATTTTATTGATGCGGTTTTGCAAGTTGAGATTTGTGTTCCAAAGAATCAGAGTTTGAATGTATTGTAAGTTTGTATGCTTTGTTGAGATATGTTAGGAATAAAATCTCTATTTTGATTCAATTCCAACAAATGATCTAAAGATTTTTGTATCCCCCAAGTTATATAAGGGATTCAAGGATTATTTGTTGAAGATTCCCAACTTTTATATTCCTAGAGAGCATAATAGAAATAGTGTTAAGTCTTTGGGTTTTAATATAAGTTGATATTATGAGACATGTTGGATAATATGGTATTAGTGGATACACTATTTTATAAATCCATATGATTAGTCTAATTATCTTTATTGTGCATTGCAATTCTCATATGAACAAAATATAAAGTGTTTTCTTGTTCATATTGCTATCATGTGGATATTGTTAGAAATAACTGAGAGGGGGGGGTGAATCAGTTAGATCAATTATCCTTCAGTCCCAAATATAATTATGCAACTCTTAAAACAATTCCAATAAATTCTGCAGCTCGATAACATAAAATATTAAACTATCTGTGCATTTACCGATTACCAATCAATTATCTTATTGTGATTACCGACCAAATCAAATATGCAGTATGTAAAGTATGAAAATAAAACAATCATCACAAAACACATAACACAATGATTTAATGTGGAAACCCTGCTAAGGGAAAAACTACTTGGGACCGGTAACCCAAAATAATTTTCACTCTTCTGAAGTGAGCTCAGTGAAGAGCCAACCCTGTTAAAAGTTACAAAACACACTGTCGAGTGTGACCTTGTTAGAGGATTTAAGACTAACAGTTATCGTTCAACCAACATTCACTATGGGGTTGATAGGATAACAATGTACATTAATTGAATAACATAGGGCATAACATAAGACAGTTAAGTCCAATCGGTTAGGATATTTTATGTATCAATGGTTAAACTGAAACAATAGTTGATCTGATTATAATACAACTTATTTTGCAGATGTTCAGATCTATTCTAAGCCCATACAAATCCTCTGCTCAATAATTCAATTTATTTCCTCAACATTCATTAACTTACTGTCCCTCGGTAATAGCTCTCTAATGCTCAATTAACTCTGCAATTTGGTTCTCCTTCAACCAGTTTGATTAGGCATACATGAAACTATGTTTATGTGAAATCTCTATAGTCTTCTTTCTTCCAACATATTTTCAACAATGAAACTCATGTCTCTTATATAGACAGATAAACCATTTTTATATCAACCATCAGATTTAGTCGCTTAATCTTCTTCGTTGATTTTGTCTCTTAAACCTTCCTTGACAGTTGTGTCAGTAATACGTTTCAATTCCATCCTTTAGATCTTCTTCAAATTTTGTTATCTATGGATCTCGTAACAAACTTTATCCTCAACCTAAAAATCATAATAATTTCTAGCTCATCATTTTTTGTTGGCTGAACTAAGCTTTTAATTCTTTCATCCATACTCGGTTAACAAAGAAATGTGTCGGTGAATGCAAGCTCAGTTAATACTGTTGCTTGGTATACACTACACTGTCTCGGTGTATACTGAAGTGCTTCATTTACCGACCACATTGCTTTGTGCGATTTTACTTCTTACTTCATTATAGATTAATGCAACATAATCAAGTCAACAGTATGATATCGTAGACTCATCAATAATTTACCCAAGGTGTTCCTTATCCTCATTTGTCATATCTATCTTTCTCATGTGGATGTCTCAGTTCTTCATCTTTTCTTCTTTTTACAGATGTTTAGATGTTTGTAACTAACAAGATAAATACTGTCAAAACTAGTTGACATCAATGATAACATAATGATTAATTTAATTATCTCACATATTGTATACACCCTAAAATGGTCGCCTAAACTTTGGGTCTTATTTATGTAATTTATCAAATCCCTAAATCAATATTTTCAAATATCAATTATATCAATTTCCTTGATCAAATCATAATCAATTCAATATTTCTTAAAGTTTGAGCCTTATTTAATTTTAAAAAGAAATAAAAATAAAAATCTTATTTAATTAAGAGAACATGCTCCCTTTTAATTAATTAAAAATATCTTTTAATTAAATAATAAAATTACTTTATCCTAAGCCTTTATTTAATTAAAATGAATTTTCTCCCTTTTTATTTAAATAAAAAATCTTCACTTTTCTTCTTATCCTATGTTGCACAAATAAAACATTATTCTTATTTTATAAAAAGAGAAAAAGTATTTTTTGTCTCATATGGACATTAAAGTCAACTCTTATTTTCCTATTGGAAGATATTTGTGCACAAGGATCAAGCTTCTATTTTTCTCCATCGTTGATTAAGTCTTTTGCCTCTTAATCTTGATCGTCCATTGATTCTCATTCTCTATAAAAAAAGAGCTCTCTCCTTCATTTTCATATCTTAGATTTTTATGCTAATGTTATGCTGCAGGTTTTCTAAGTCATTTGGAGCTCTTTGAAGACATTCTTGCATTCAAGCTTTGAAGACATTGTTGTTGCATTTCATTTAGCTTATTTTCTTACATCATAGTTTCATAATCATGGCATTTTTAGTATAGATTTTATTTATGCAATAGATTAATCTCACATAGCTTAATAGGAGGATTTGTAACACTTGTATTTTCCTTTCATAACATAGCTTGCATCTTTCATTCTTATAGATTAGTTTGCATTGCATTGCATCCATATTGATTTCATTGGAGATATTGAAATTGTTGCCCTTGTCTTTGATTTGGAATATCTCATTGTGTGGTTGACTAGCAAGGTCAAGAGTTTATAGCTCTAGCTGAGAGCAATTTTACAAATCTTGCAACTCTATGCATAAAGAGCTATGGATCGATTTGTGAGGGCTCATTGTTGAGTTTTCTTGCATGTAAGGATTCATAGAAGTGTGGTCACATTTTCACCATACATTTTTTGGCACCCACCATGGGGCAACCCACCTCTTGCATGCTAGTTTTGATTATTTTTGGAGCTAAGCCTTGTGCAGATTTATTTGGAGATAAAAAACTCTAGATTTGAAAGATTTGATCATATCTCCCAAACGGCTTGGTGTTTTGGTCTAAAAAAAAATTTTCAAGTTGGCGACATATCAGAGAAGCTCCAAAAAAAATTTTAGAATTTTCAGAGGTAATATCTATTTTTTATGATTTTTTTTTTTTTTTTTCATAAAAAATTAATTTTTGACGCAAATCAGCATATTTTTTAGAAATTTTTACATTTCTGGAAAGGTCTAAAAATTATATAGGGGGTCCATTCATTATGTTTTTAATTTAGATGTAATATCATAGCTCATTTGGTCAATTTATAAAAACTGGTCTATTTTGGTAAAATAGGTCTCTAGGGCACAAATGAAGAGATTTTTTTAAAAATTTTACATTTTTGGAAAGCTCTTTATTTTTTGACAGAGGTCTCTTTTCTATATTTTGGGTTTAGGATCCGAATTTATGTGGTATAAGTCCAATCTTGTTGACAAGGTCAAAAATCAAAATTAAAAAAAGGATATTTGATGATTAGCATGCACTTATTTTTCACATGGTTCAATGCATGATGTGAGTTATCATTTGGATTATTTTCTAGCTATTATTGCTCTTAAAATTTGATTTTTAAATCTAACCCTAGGGTTTGCATAAGTTGGATATATATTGCATATCTTGTTTGCTTGTTTTCTTGTCTTGTTCATTTGAAGGTGCTCTTGCTTTCATGGAAAATGCTTAAAACAAAGCGTTGGACTTGAGGTACTTTGTTTCATCTCTACAACATTTAGATTTTGAGATTAAAATTGAACCTCTCATGTGTTTGGCTTGAGTATTTTACATGCTTTCATAGAACACATTTCAATTGATGCTCTTAATGGGAAATGAAAGAACATAGATTTATTTTTACAAGTTTGTGTAAGTGAATGCTTGTGTTTAAACTTTAAGTAATTCTTGGTTCCAATATCAAATATCTCATTGAGTGATTGAGGGCATGAATTCATTTCTTGTTTACATAAGGAATTAAATGCACCACTTTGTGGACTCACTCTATGTTTACTTGGAAAGTTAAATATTTCATTGTTTAACCCTTTTTCATTTGTGAGTAGTATTGATAAACAACTTTAGAGTACTTTTGATTGAGCTTGTTAGCTAAATTGGGTGTTGGACTCGCTTATTTCTAATCGCCCCTCATTATTTTTCTTTTGGCTGCAAGGTCAACATTCATACATGGGGGAGGGGTCTACTTGAAAAGAGTGTTAAATGTTCCACAAAGTTTCCACAAAGTTTCCCCATTTTTATGCTTTCTTGATCTCATTAGTTTTCTAAGGTGTGGACTCACTTTGAGTTTGTGTGAGGAGTTAAGTGTTCCACTTTTGGACTCACTTTGAGTTTGTGTAAGGAGTTAAGTGTTCCACTTTTGGACTCACTTTGAGTTTGTGTGAGGAGTTAAATGTTCCACGTTTGGACTCACTTTGAGTTTGTGTGAAGAGTTAAATGTTCCACCTTGTGGACTTACTTCACATTCATTTGAAGAGTTAAATGTTCCACTTTTGGACTCACTTTACATTCACTTGAAGAGTTAAATGTTCCACTTTTGGACTCACTTCACATTCACTTGAAGACTTAAATGTTCCACTTTTGGACTCACTTCACATTTACTTGAAGAGTTAAGTGTTCCACCTTTAGTGCTTTAAATAATTTTGATAGTGAATTACTTAATTTTATTTTTAGAAGGCCTGCTTAGGGACACACCACCTCAAGGGATGACCTTAACTCCCATATTTCGATGGATTATAAATAGCGGGTGGTGAATCGAAAGACACCTCTCTTGGGAATTGAGTTTGATATCACTTTTGGCTAAGCCTCAAAGAACTTTATACCTTTGAAAAGTGAAAGAGGAGATTTGGGTTACCGTCTCCCCCCAGCTATGTGATTTTGGATTCTTCTCATCTACGAATTTGAGCCTCACGTACCTTGTGTATATCAAGGACTCCTTTTAGAAAGCCACGTATATCCTTGTAGACAGCTTGTTAAGGTGTTGTTGTGTTCTATGTGCTTGCTAAAACATTTTCAAGAACATACACAAGTAGAACCTTTAAGGAGTAGAAATACTAAGTCACTATACTTGTTCATGTGCAAAGTTTATTTGCGCCTTGCTCATTTTTTTAAGACAATTGCTTGCTTGAACTCCCTGGTTGCTGTTCTATGTGCTTGATCATCATTGTGAAATCTTTTGAAAGATCTAATTAGAATATTGAAACTGAGTTCCGTCCTGCTGTAGTGAGTTCTCCTTAGAAGCTTGGTTTTCCTTGGTCAATCCAGGTCAGATCCTACGTGTTGTCATGTTGCTCAACATCTCAATGAACATTATGGTATCAATTGCATAAGATGAATCTTAGTCTTCTTCTTTCTTCTCCATTTCCCATGTTCTTCTAAAGTCCTCTATTCCCATGGGAAATTCTTCTTCTTCTTCTTGATTTTTTTTCTCTTACTATCTAGTCTACCTTCTTCTATTCATCTATTCATTTCTTCCATGCTTGATTCCTCCTTTTCTATAACCATGAATCTTGACTATCTGGTTTTGGAACCTTTATTAAGAATAGATGATCTTGAGCTCATTGATGTATTCGAAAAGTGTTGTTCCTCCAAAATTCTCATGAGTGACGAATTTATGACAAAAATAAAAGAAAAATCAATTAAATCAGACACCTTTGCTAGAATCATACTCATGATCTCATCCAAATATTCTTCATCTTCTAAATCTTCTCATCATTCCTCACATTCTAAATCTTATCACGATTCTTCTAAACATTATTTACATTTTTCATCTTCCAAATCTTATCATGACTCTTCTAAATATTATTCGAATTCTTCATTATCCAAGTCCTCTTCCTACACTAAGTCTTCAATTTCTTCTTTTTCTACTTCTTCAAAGAGTCTTACTTCTCTTCACAAGACATACCATAAAGAGCAACGTGATAGTCCTTGTGATGTCTCTTCCACAAAGAGTGACACACCCACCTATGATGACTATGATGACTATGATGATGGACAATGTAGTGATATCTATGACACCTCTATTCCTAAGAGTCCTCCTAGTCGTGTCCTTGTGCTTACTGGAAATGGGTCCTCATATTGGAAAGATCGTGATGGTGATCTGTATGATTCAGATTTTGAAAGAAACTTTGATGAGTTTTGTGAACAATACCTTGATTATAATCCAGCTACTACTGTTGAGGAATATAAAATGCATCGTGCTGATTTGAAACGTAAATATTATAAGAATCCTTCCTCTAAGAACATTCATGCTGAAAATAAAGATGACACTCTCAAGCAAGATCATGTTAATGTTGAACCTTTGTCTTGTGATGGTTCCCTTCCATCCCCTACTTCATCCAATACCCATACATTTCCTAAAGCTTCTGAGTCTTCCAAACCTTTCACAAATCCTTCATCCAACAAAGATCCCAATGATTTTCATGCAGTTCCATACAATTATCCTCAAGGGCTATCTCTTAAAGAAACTCAAGCTAACCTTCACTTGGCTGCAAATACTTTCAATAATGTTAAACCTAAAGAGCCTAAGCCTTTATGTACTATAATGCCTACTTTAGCTAGTCTTTCACGATCTCTTCCAAAGTCTTCCATACAATTCCAACATGCTTCCTTGTTCATAGAAGTGGATACATGTCAAGAGGATTTTAAAGATGATAAAGAAAAAAACATAATGAAAGATCAAGATCAAGAACCCTCCATGTCATCCAATCCTTTTCATGATGTCTCTCATCTATTTCATGGTTCTTTTGATCCTCTATGCCCTTTCTCATTTATTCCACCATGTCTTAAGTCTTTTCCTAAGCAAGATCAAGCTACTACTTACACCGTTGAGCTTATTGACAATCAAAATAACCTTACTACACTTGCGCTTTCCAAAGATGATACTTCCATTAAGGTTATTAACAATGGTGTTGTTACTTCCGATGTTAAGCCTATTGAAAATTAAGAAAAAAATGATGTGCTTATGCTATCCAAAGCTACTTATCAAGATCAAAGTCTTTCATCTTCTTGTTCTACCACTCCATGTTCACTTCCACTTTCTACTCTTCCTAAGTCTTTGCAAGCTTTGAACAATCCTATCAAAGAAGTTGCTCCTATTCAAGATGTTCATGATCCTATTGCAAATCCTAATGCTCATTCTAAAAATGCTAATGTCCTTGGTTGTCATATAGATGTTGATGAACTTACTGATTCTCCTTTTGTGTCTTCCACATCTATCCATGCACCTGAACCACAACCTCTGCTAAACATTCACCATATTCCTTCACGTATTCCTTCGTTCACATTTTCTCTATCCTCTCACCACCCTTCAAGGTGTGTGTTGATGTTGATCTTGCCTTCCTTTCCATTTACCCTTTCACAATCCTTCCATTCATTATCCTTCTACCTTCTATCATTTTTCCTCATTTGCCTATTCCTCCTATCTTCCAACCTCACTCGCTTTACATAAAGCCTTATCCTCCATTTTTCTCTTCCATCTTCCTTTCCCTATCAACATTTTTGAGCATATCATTTTAAATCCTTCGCATATCATGGTTTATCCTTTCAAGGAGCATTATCTAAAAAGCTTGCCTTCTTCCAAAAAAAAATAGAAAACAATTCAAAAAAAATAGAAAAAATTCAAAAAGAACAAAGAAAAAGTGAAAAAATTAAGAATGTGCCATAGTGGAAACCTGGAAACAGGCACCTTAGTAGAAAAAGTAAAGAGAAATAAATTCATCTTATGGTGAAAACCACTCCCTTGTGACACCTTGGATAAGTACCATGATGAAAACCTGGCAATCAGGCATCATACATAGTTCTTCTACATATTTCATCCATTCCATCTTCTCTCTTTGATCTTGGCAATGTTGACCTGTACACGAACATTTGACTATCTTATGAGTCATTTTATGATGATCTTGCTTTCATTTCATTCATGTTTAGCCTTCATTTTCATTTTTCTCCATTCATTCTAGCCTTTCGCTATTTTTTTTTTCCCCTTTGGTCTTGATCTAATAAAAAAAAGTAAAACACAATGCTATGAAGTCTCTTGACATATCTACTCCTTTGGACTGCATCCTTTCCTTCTTTTTCATTACACTTTTGAGGCTTACCCTATGCTATCCTTTCATTGCTTGTCCAAATTCGCTTTACATAACAATTTTTCCCTAGCTTGGGTACTCTTGAGGATTTTGCCTTTGAGAATTTCTTCCCTTCACTCTCCTTCATTCTCATGTCTTCCATTTAATTCACCAGCTTTCTCATCCATCTTGTCCCTCACCTTCCTAGATATTTTGGAACTACACGATGTGATCTTTCTCATGAGTTTGATGCCCATTCTGTCTGGGGGCATCCTTTTGTACATACTTATTAATCCTAAAAAAAAAATACCAAAAAAATGATATATGATGCTGAAAAAATCTTTAAAAACATATAAAGTCCTAAAAAAATACAAAAAAATTTAAAAATTCAAAAATTCAAAAAAAATAGAAAAAGTGCCTTGGTGAAAACCTGGAAATAGGCGCCTTGGTAGCAAAAATATAAAAAAAAAAAAAAAAAAAAATTGCAATAAATCTAAGTGGTGAAAACTTGGAAACAGGCGCTACTTGAGGCCTTTGCACTCCTATTTGTTAGCATGCATCCTTGACACTGAACCTTTCTCCATCATGTCTTGACCTTATTTGGTGTAGTCTGGAATTGGTCTTTATCTTTGTCTAGGGGGGATAACTGTTAGCATAGGTGCTTTAGGTGCATTTGTCTCTTGGGGCATTTCACAAATAGGTGTTTTTCAACACCACCCCAAACTGTATTTTTCAACACTACCCTAGCGCCGAGTGTTTCTCAACACTTATCAGATGTCTTACCCACCAGTCTAAGTATGATGCGATATTGCTCATTAGCAAATTTGATCCTCAAAGTTTGACTCTATGACCAACACACGCACTTAAACAATCAACTCACTTGAGATATGTTGACTTTATTTTTCTTTGTGTGCTATCTATGAGGATTTCTTTGATGAGTGGTCTCTCCCTGAGAAGTTTTCGATGATGCATAGCTAGAAGACTAAGGGTATGAGAACATGTTTTATTTATTTATCTGCTTGTGGGTATATTTCGTTGATCCTAACTGTCATGAGCATTTATGCTGGTCTTACTTGACACTAGGGATTGACAAGATATTATCCTTGACTGTTTTGTGAGTGCATGCTTCTAGTTATCCTAACTTTCATGTGTCTTGATACAAGCATAATCTCACCATATCAAACTTAGGTAATCTCACTGCATTAGTCATCTTGACCTCCATGTCTTTGATGCCTAGATGGGATTTCCACATTTCTATTTGATAAAGATCATATTCATATCCACATAGTTATGCTAGTGTGCATTGTATGATCTTACGACGCTACCAATAATGCTCGATGATGATAATTAGATGTCTATAGGTGTTGTGACCTTGCAAGTCAACCACTTTCATAGTAGCTTGCATTCTTAGGTTCATCATAGTTTAGTTTTTGCATCTTGCATATGGAGAAAGCTCTCATTTTTATCATCTACGAACTAGTTGGTCAACTGTGCTCATTTTCTGATTCTTCTTGATCATATCTTTCATTTCTAGTCTTTCATGTCACATCATTTTCTATCTATTTTTAGACTCAAAATCAAAATCTGAGTCACATTTCTAAATTTTCTCATTCTTCTACGTAGTTGACTGACTTTTTGAGGCATAATTCTTTGATCTTTGATGGAATTTCTTCCTTTCCATGTCTTCCAAACTTCTAGTCTTTCATTCACCCCATTCGCTTCCTCTTTCTAAGGTTTGACTTAATTTTTATCCTGTATCTTTCCCAGTCAAACCTAGTCAACCTGGGGCATATCTTCACTATTTGATGGTTATCCTATCATGCTCCATCCTTCGATTATGATTTATTATGACTTGATCAGGTTTATCAATTTATTGTTCTCCTCTATCTAATTTTGATTTCGATTCTGAGGGGGCAGTACCTATTAGCTTTAATCTTTGATTCAGCTTTATCATTCAGCTCAGCTTGAGATTCTTATTTTTAGACTTGATTATCACCTAGCAGCAACGGTGGTGATTTTGTCTTTCAATTTTTATCTCCTATTTTTCAGACTTGATTATTGCCTAGCAGCGACAGTGATAGTTTTGGCTAAGGCTTGATTTGCACCTAGCAGCGATGGTGTTGGTCTTGTCTTTCAGCTTATGCTTATGCTTGTCTCGATGTGTTCCCATCCGTCGAACACACATCTGGGTTGTTTTGTGATCCCAAATTAATCTCACATTGTAATTCTTCTTTGACTGCATGTGTTCTTGAAATGATCACACATTAGTCAAAGAGGGGCAAATGTATACACCCTAAAATGGTCGCCTAGACTTTGGGCCCCATTTCTGTAATTTATCAAATCCCTGAATCAATATTTTCAAATATCAATGATATCGATTATATCAATTTTCTTGATCAAATCATAATCAATTCAATATTTTCTAAGGTTTGAGCCTTATTTAATTTAAAAAAGAAATAAAAATAAAAATCTTATTTAATTAAGAGAACATGCTCCCTTTTAATTAATTAAAAATCTCTTTTAATTAAATAATAAAAGCACTTTATCCTAAGCTTTTATTTAATTAAAAGGAATTTCCTCCCCTTTTATTTAAATAAAAAATCTTCACTTTTCTTCTTATCCTATGTTGCACAAATAAAGCATTATTCTTATTTTATAAAAAAAGAAAAAGTATTTTTTGTCTCATATGGACACTAAAGTCAACTCTTATTTTCCTATTGGAGGATATTTGTGCACAAGGATCAAGCTTCTATTTTTCTCCATCGTTGATTAAGTCTTTTGCCTCTTAATCTCGATCGTCCATTAATTCTCATTCTCTGTAAAAAAAAGAGCTCTCTCCTTCATTTTCATATCTTAGATTTTTATGCTAATGTTATGCTGTAGGTTTTCTAGGTCGTTTGGAGCTCTTTGAAGACATTCTTGCATTCAAGCTTTGAAGACATTGTTATTGCATTTCATTTAGCTTGTTTTCTTACATCATAGTTGCATAATCATGACATTTTTAGTATAGATTTCCTTTATGCAATAGATTAATCTCACATAGCTTAATAGGAGGATTTGTAATACTTGTATTTTCTTTTCATAACATAGCTTGCATCTTTCATTCTCATAGATTAGTTTGCATTGCATTGCATCCATATTGATTTCATTAGAGATATTGGCATTGTTGCTCTTGTCTTTGATTTGGAATCTCTCATTGTGTGGTTGACTAGCAAGGTCATGAGTTTATAGCTCTAGCTGAGAGCAATTTTACAAATCTTGCAACTCTATGCATAGAGAGCTATGGATCGATTTGTGAGGACTCATTGTTGAGTTTTCTTGCATGTAAGGATTCATAGAAGTGTGGTCACATTTTCACCATACACATCATTTCAATAACTTGGTGATCTCTAATCACTAATCTTCAAATCATTCAGGTATTCAATCAGTTGTAGTTCATCAATCTCTCCCTTTGGCATTGATGGCAACACAAGCAATATGAAATATGTCATACACATACCAAACATGTATTCCACAACTATATAAGTAAATGTTGTAGCTTGGTAAGCTCTCCCTAGCTTGATATTTAATATGTTTAATCACTACGTTACATAACAACATTACAAGTGCAGACTCTCCTCTACATATTTGATCTTTTTAGCTCTCAGATTCCTTTTGTTCTTAGCAATAAATATTTAACTCTCTCCCTAACTTTCTCAGATTGTCTCTCCCTCAGATAAATATTCTATTGATCTCTCTATGTATCATATTGTTTATCTCTCTCTTTGACAACGATGCCAAAGAAAAACATAAAACATACAACTCTACAATAGCCAAGTAACTCTATTGTTTGGTGCAGACAACGTATCTCGGTATACTAATATGCAAATTCTCTGTTCTAGCTCCTCAAATCTTTCACAACCTTAGACATAATCCAAAGTGTGAGCTATGTTGCATCAACATGAATTATCTTCTGATAAGATTAGGTTGATGCAACCTCCAGATCACATTAGTGACTGCTAGATAGGGGACGGACCCCAAGTCTAGTCCTCAAGTATTCAAAAGTGTCCTTTAGTAGAGGCTTGGTAAAAATATCGGCAAGTTGTTCCTTTGATGTAACATATTCCAATTTGACTTGCTTCTCCTGTACTTGTTCTCGTAAGTAGTGATACTTAATTGATATATGCTTGGTCTTCGAATGCATCACAGGATTCTTAGATATATTTATAGCACTAGTGTTGTCACAATATATAATCATCGGCTCAATGATTACCCCATTCATCCCTTCCAACACTTGTTTGATATAAGAAATGTTTGAACAATTTGTAGTAGCATCAACATATTTTGCTTCGACAGTAGACTAAGAAATACAAGGTTGTTTCTTACTTGTCCAAGTTACAAGTGTTTCACCAAAGAAAAATGCTCCTCTAGTTGTGCTTTTTCTGTCATCTATATTTCCAACCTAATTTGCATTGATGTAGACTCTTAGTTCAAATTTGCCTTCCTTAGGATACCATAATCCATAGTTCTTTGTTTTCTTTAGATATCTTAGGATTCTTTTTGCCGCAACCATATGTGAATCCTTAGGATTGGCAGAAAATCTAGCCACAATCCCAACTGCATGTGCAATATCAGGCGTACTGTGTACAACATACATCAATTTACTGATCATAGATCGATACAGTGTTTGATTTACCTCTATGGATTCATCATCTTTAGTTAATTTGTAGCTTGTGACCATCGGTGTTCCAACTAGTTTAGCATCTTCCATGCCAAATGTTCTCAATACTTCCTTAATATACTTTAATTGTGTGATGAAAATTTCATCATTTTACTGAATAACCTGCAAGCTTAGAAAGAATTTAATCTCTCCAAACATTGACATTTCAAATTTTTTTCTCATCTCATCAACAAAAGATTTACATATATGATCTTGTCCTCCAAAATTTATATCATCCACAAATATTTCAGCAATCAAAATAGTATCATCAGATCCTCCTTTCATGTACAAATTGTTGTTTTCACTAGTTCTTACAAAACCAATACTTAAAAGATAAGTATGTAACCTTTCATACCATGTTCTTGGTGCTTGCTTTAATCCATATAAATCTTTATGCAATCTACATACCATGTCTTTCTGATTCGGATCAACAAATCCTTTTGGTTGTTCTATGTAGACCTCATCTTCTAGTACTCCATTCAGAAATGCCGACTTAACATCCATTTGGTATACCTTAAAGTTCTTATGTGCAGCATATACCAGTAACATGTGGACTCCTTCCAGTCTAGCAATAGGTGCAAAAGTTTCACCATAATCAATTCCTTCTTCTTATGCATATCCCTTGCAAACTAGTCTAGCTTTGTTCCTAGCAACTTCTCCATTCTCATTCAGCTTGTTTCTAAAAATCCATTTAGTATCGATAACATTTTTATCCTTTGGTCTAGGTACTAAGGTCCATGTCTTATTTTTCTCAATTTTTCCAATCTCTTCATTCATAGCATTGACCCATTCATCATTCTTAAGTGCAACCTTAACATTCTTCGGTTCAAACTCACAAACTAAGCATGTGTTTTGTCTTAACTTACTTCTTGTTAGCATGCCAACTTGCTTATCTCCAATGATTTGGTTCTCAAGATGATGTCTTCTGAAAAATCTAGCTAGCACTTGATCTCTTCTTTGTTCTTTATTCTGTTCAGGTTCATTTCTTTGCTTGGTAGCCTCTTCATGATCCTTGGTTTCCCTTTGATGTTCCTCGGTGTTGTTTTTGTGATGCTCAGTCAACTCAGCCTATGGCTTTGGTAGGTACTCTGGATGCTCAATATAAGTGATTCTACCATAGTCTTTTGGCTCCTTAGTGCTTTCTTCATCATTTTTATCAGCAAATTCATCAACTCTAACATTAGCACTTTCAATCATCTTATTAGTAACCTTATTCAAAGACTTGTAAGCTTTGATTTTAGTAGAATATCCAAGAAATATTCTCTCGTCACCTTTAGAGTCAAATTTCTCATTTCTATCATCTTTCATAATAAAACATTTACTACCAAAAATTCTAAAGTAACTTACACTCGGTGTGTGTCCAAACCATAACTCATAGGTTGTTTTGTTTGTGTCTTTCTTTAGTTGTACTCACTTCAGTACATATACAGTTGTGTTGACTACTTCTCTCCAGTACATTTGTGCAACATTCTTTTCAATCACCAGTGTTCTTGCACAATCAACAATAGATATATTTCTCCTTTATGCAATCCCATTCTGTTACGGTGTTCTTGGTGCAGATACTTGTCTTTTAATGCCATGCTCATTACAAGAGTTAGTGAATTCATTAGAAATAAACTCACCACCTCTATCAAATCTCAAACATTTTAGTTCTTTTCCGGTTTCTTTCTCCACTTTTGCTTTATACCATTTAAACATCTTAAATGCCTCAAATTTATCTTTTAAAAATATAATAGTCATCAATCTAGTGTAATCATCAACAAACAGAATAAAGTGTCTATCTCCATAGTAGCTTTGAGTTCTCATGGGACCACATAGGTCGGTGTGAACTATTTCCAAGATTCTTTTTGTTGAATAGTCTTTACTCTTAAAACTAGATTTTGTCATCTTCCCTTTCTAACATTGATGACACATAACATGATCCAGTTTAGTTAGACTAGGCAGTCCTCTAACTTTTCTCCATTTACTAATCTTAATCATGTTATCAAAATTTACATGACATAACCTTTTATGCCACAACCATGCATCTTTATTTTTAACCAGTAAAAATGAAGTCTCTGCATTGTCAAGATTAAATAAGTTACCTTTTGATTGTCCTCTTGTTCTGGCAAGCTTTCCATTTTCATTGTAGATCTTCACCTTCTTGCTTTCAAATGCCACTCGATGACCTGAGTTGTTAAGTTGTGCCACACTTAGCAAATTATAATTCAGTCCTTTTACCCAATAAGTATTATCACATCTAATTTTATCATTTATCAATAAATATCCTTTTCCTTTAACCATGCAAGGTGTATCATTACCCATTCTTATTGATCCTCCATTATAATGCTCAAGATGATCAAACTTATCTTCATCACCAATCATGTGATGTGTACAGCCACTATCAATGAACCAAGTATCATTTTTACTAACTTTAGAAATGAGTATTGTTTCTACATACCTTTCTTCTTCCTTATAACCATCTTTCATTGCAACAAAGACTACCTCAACATCACCATCTATGTCGATGTTAGTGTCCTCTTCTTCAACTAAGTAGCATACCTTTTTACCCTTATCTTTGTGATCTCAGTTATTTCTGTTGTAGTGTCGGTAACCTCTATTGTTTCTTCTTCCATAGCTTCCATCACCAGATCGATCTTGGTCTTTCTCTTCTTCTTTCTTGTTGGGACATCTAGCAACAATATGGCCAACTTCTCTACAGTTAAAACATGCTAAAGGTAAGTTTCCCTTATATCTACCTTTACCTTTAGGCAGTCTCTGAGCCATAAGAGCTTCAAGTTCATCAAGCTCATCGTCAGTATTACTATCATTGTTATTCCTTAAATCATGTCTACTGCTAGATTTACCGATCTTCAGAGAAGACATAAAAGAAGACTCAACACATGGTACAACACTATTATCAAAGTTGTTCAACTCAAAAGTTGTTAGCTTACCAATCAGACTATCAAGAGTAAGAGTGCTACCAGGTGCAAACCTCATTTCATGTATTGCAGATATTTTGATTGCATATGCAGACAATAAGGTTCTTAGAATTTTACTTACCACTGTATCTTCGTCAATGACACCACTAGATCCTCAAATAGCATTGTCTACCTCTTTGATTTGGTTTGAATACTGTGTAATGTTTTCTCCTTCTTTCATTTTAATATCATAAAATCTACCTCTTAAGCTTTCACCTTTGGCTCTTTTCACATTTACATAACCATCATAGACTTGAGCAAGTTTGTCCCACATTTCCTTTGAATTAATGCAATCTTTAACATCCTCAAATTCAACATCAGATAGAGCAGCAACAATCTCTATCATAGTCATGTTGTGTTCATGTCGATCTTTCAATTGATCAAGAGTCAAAGGTCAAGTCGGTGGTTGTAAGTAGCCATTCTCAAGTAGATGTAAGGCATAATCCCCGATTTTGGATATGTGAAGTTTCATTCGGCTTTGTCATATTGTAAAGTTGTCCTTGTTCAGCTTTGGTACCTCCCTCTTATACATTTTGTGATCTTTCTGTTGAAGTCCTTAAAACTCTGTTCCAAGTAACCAATGCTTTGATACCAATTGTTAGAATAACTAAGAGGGGGGGTGAATCAGTTAGATCAGTTATCCTACAGTCCCAAATACAATTATGCAACTCTTAAAATAATTCCAACAAATTCTGCATCTCGGTAACATAAACTATTAAACTGTCTATGCATTTACCGATTACCAGTCAATTATCTTACTGTGATTACTGACCAAATCAAATATGTAGTATGTAAAGTATGACAATAAAACAATCATCACAAAAACACATAACACAATGATTTAATGTAGAAACCCTGCTAAGGGAAAAACCACCTGGGACCGGTAACCCAAAATAATTTTCACTCTTTTGAAGTGAGCTCGGTGAAGAGCCAACCCTGTTAAAGGTTACAAAACACGTTGTTAGGTGTGACCTTGTTAGAGGATTTAAGACTAATAGTTATCGTTCAACCAGCATTCACTATGGGGTTGATAGGATAACAACGTACATTCATTGAATGATATAGGGCATAACATAAGACGGTTAAGTCCACTCAGTTAAGAGATTTTATGTATCAATGGTTAAACTGAAACAATAGTTGATTAAATTACAATACAACTTATTTTGCAAATGTTCAGATCTATTCTAAGCCCATACAAATCCTCTGATCAGTAATTCAATTCAGATCCTCAACATTCATTAACTTATTGTCCCTCGATAATAGCTCTCTGACGCTCGGTTAACACTGTAGTTCGGTTCTCCTTCAACTAGTCTGATCAAGTATACATGAAACTGTGTTCACGTGAAACCTTTGTAGTCTTCTTTCTTCAGGCATAGTTTCAACAATGAAATTCATGTCTCTTATATAGATAGATAAACTGTTTTCATATCAACCATCAGATTTTGCCACTTAATCGTCTTTGTTTATTTTGCCTCTTAAACCTTCCTTGACAATTGTGTTAGTAACACATTTCAATTCCATCCTTTAGATCTTATTCAAATTTTGTCAATCATGGATCTCATAACAAACTTTATCCTCAACCTTGAAATCATAACAATTTCCAGCTCATCATTTTTTGTCGGCTAAACTAAGCATTTAATTCTTTCATCCATACTCGGTTAATAAAGAAATGCATCGGTGAATACAAGCTTGGTTAATAGGGTCGCTCGGTATACACTACACTGGCTCGATGTATACTAAAGTGCTTCATTTACCGACCACATTGCTTTGTGCAATTTTGCTTCCTACTTCATTATAGATTAATGCAACATAATCAAGTCAACAGTATGATATCATAGACTCATTAATAAGTTACCCAAGGTGTTCCTTCTCCTCATCTATCATATCCATCTTTCTCATGTAGATGTCTCAGTTCTTCATCTCTTCTTCCTTTTATAGATGTTTAGATGTTTGTAACTAACAAGATAAGTACTGTCAAAACTAGTTGACATCAATGACAACTTAATGATTGATTTAATTATCTTACATATCATTTCAGTAACTCGGTGATCTCTAATCACTGATCTTCAAGTCATTCAAGTATTCAATCAGTTGTAGTTCATCAAATACGAGTTTATCATTATCGTGCTTTCTTTTAAGGAAAGGATTAAGTATGCTTGAATTGATAAATGTGAGAAGTGTATGTATGCTATAAACCTGATGATAATATTGGTTATGTGGGATTACATATATGTTAGGCATATTCAAGAATATTAATATTTTGTCTTTGTGAGAAGTTAACCGTAAATTTGGATGTGTCTTATAGTTTTTTGAGTATGTTTCCCTATAGGTTAAGCACTAGTTTAAGTCATGTTAGAATATTGTTTAGAGAGTGCAATAATCCATAGACCTGAAATCATTTTAGTTTGTGTTGTTGATTTCATGGTAAATTATTTGCATTATCACAAAGAAATTGAAAGCTATGGTGATAACTCTCTTATGTGATTATTCTTGTAGCCATTGGAACTTTGTTCTTTGACTATTCCTGCAGCCATTAAAACTTTTTTCTTTGATTATTCCTAGAGCCAAAGAAGAACATGGTAACTCCAAGTTTGTTTGCTAACAATTACATTTTCGTTATCTATTTCACTCATGTTTACTTGTGAATTCTTGTTTATGTTATATTTTTCTTCTTTTTCTTCTTCTTCTTCTTCTTCTAACCACTATGAGGATGTGATAACCCATTACATTCATTACAAACATCCACTCATGGGGTTGCAGGTACAATAGCTTTAAGAATAGTCAAAGAACAAAGTTCCAATCACTGCAGTACCGTTACAAAAGAGAGTTCTCACCATAGCTTCCAATTTCTTACCAAGAATGCAAATAATTTATCATGAAATAAACAACACAAAGTAAAATTATTTTAGATCTATGGATTATTGTGCTCTCTGAATAGTATTCTATCATGACAGACCAATGTTTGATCTATAGGGCAACAAAGTCAAAAAACTATAAGACACATCCAACTTTATGTTTAACTTCTTACAAAGATGCAAGATTAAGATTACTAAATATGCCAAACATATATGTAATCCCACATAACCAATATTATCATCATATTTATACTATAGATACACTTCTCACACTTATCACCTCATATTACACTCATGAAATCACTACCATTTTCCCCAAATCACTATAATACATCTAAAAGGATTTAATTTCTTCCTTCAAGAAATCTAGTAAACACATTATACATTCATGAAATTATCATGAAGATAAATCCGGCTATTCTAAATAAATAAACTTATGTAATAAAAAGAAAATAGAGTACGAGATACTCTTCAAATGATATTTTAATTTAATTTCTTCAAAAGTATTCATTAATTTCATTTAATACAAGACTTTGTCATTCCTATTTTGCAAAAAGACCTATTACATAAACTATTCTATGATTAAGAGGAGGATATGGAGTACTTGTTATCACGAGGCATGTGATCCAACCACACTTTTGAGTCATGCCATTATTGCCCATGGGTAGTTATTGAGGTAGAAAATGCTAGAAGTCAAAATCCTCACCATCTTCCCTTTTAGGAGATGGCTTTGAAAATACAACACAAGGAGAAACAAATGACTCCAAACTCCCATCTTTTGTGTCTACACCCATAATTTTCTTTTCCCCCATCCTAGAAAATGGAACCAAAGTAGTAATCTAAGAGATATGAGGCATTTGCAAGTTGTGGGAAGAGTTTTCAGCAAATTTTGGAGCTTTTGATATCTCTACAATTACTAAAGGAAATATCAGTATCTCTACAATTACAAAATTTATTATCAACTAGTTCACCGCCATGATCCTTATATATCTCTTGTACCATGGCTTCATCTAACCCCTTCTTGTTACAATAAAATCCCTCTATATACTCAACAAGCCTCATCCATAGCACTCAACCAAAGAAACACTCCCTTCTTGTTACATTAAAATCCATTTGTAGCCTCACCAGGCCCCATCCTTAGCAATCAAACAAAGAAACACTCCATTCCAATTGTGAACTACCCAAATTTAGAAAACACGCATAACTCATTCTGCATTTATCCCTTCCTGTATATAAGCTATGGCTCACACTTTCAAATTGCGAAAAAAGAAAAACTACCCAAGATTTGCACCTATCCCAATAGCTTCAAGACCTGTCATTATGGCCTTTTCCCTTGGTTATAGAAAGTTTAACATGACACTCAAAAGGTTGGATGGTAAGGGAATAATTATTTACCAAGAGAATTATTTTTAAATTAGAAACTACAACATTCCATCAGCCATGACATCTCTTCTCAAATTCTTCCTACCACCACTTCTTTCTTCAATATATTTTCAAATAGTTTTGAGTAACCCACATAAAGTGTTGTGAGGTTGCGACTTACCCAACATTTGTTTTCAATTTATTTTATTGCAAGCTCGCAACCATTTTCCTTAATTGCAATTTAGGCATATGAGGACACGAGGCCAGGGGTCTTCAACAGGTGTTAGTACCTTTCTCAACCATGACATGCAACTATACCAATTTTTTAACCCCACAGTGATGCGCTGAATAAAACCTATCAAGTGCTACGTGTAACATCCTTGCTTCCTCACGGTCCAAATCTAGGTCCCACATAATAAGCTATGAGGTGGAAATAAGGGATCACCATAGCATATTATTATTCCTCACAAGATTACAACCCTTAAATATTTTCCCTATTGATTGTCGTGAGGATGCGACAAACCATTACAATCATCACAAACATCCACTCATGGGGTCACAAGTCCAACTAACAATCTTAAAAAATTTCCACAAGGACCTTCAATAATTGACACGTGGCCCACTGTCGTTTCTCCCTTGGGTAAAGGTATTAACTATTTCAATAAGTTGTGAGGATGCAACACCACTTTTATCACTACCCACATACCTCCACACAACCTCACAACACCTATTTTCCATCTGTCTTAACCTCCACGAGGGTGGGATAAACACTTTAAGCACAACTTAAAGTATTGGCAAAATAAAAAATAAAGTGTTAGGCTAGGACATAAGAGATATATGGTCATTACATAAGTGCATAAAATAATGACCAAAATATTTTGACATAAAATCAACAGTATAAGAAAATCAAATATGATGGGCTGACAAATGGATACTTTAACATAGTTCCCAATTCTATGCCTACTCGTTCAATAAGTCTCAATTGAGGCATCAATGCAAACACTCATATCATCACAACATAGCACCTAAAATTGCACTAGGGTATTTTGCTCGATGCAAAATATGTCATGACTAGCGCCGACTTGATCAATAGCACCTATCTTTCAAAAAAATGAAGGAGAAACACATTAAAATAGTGTGGAAATGAAAAATGGAGCAAAAAAGGGAGCTAATGACAAGGAATTTTGTAGTGATGCCAATCTCTTCTTTGGGCCATTTACATAGCTTCTAACCTAGCTAGAATTTGTCTCAACATTTTCAATACTACAAGATCTTCATCTCTCCTTCCTCCACCTCTAGCATGTTCTTTGCGAGCCATCTTAGATGAATACTCTACAATTGTGGGTAAGATCCTCACTCTCCCACCCCCAAAAAAATCAATTCAGTACTTCACAAGCTTAGGAATAGAGATCTCACTTCTACAAGGAATGAAAACTCACTCTGATACCAAATGATGCAACCAAGGATAGAAGGGACCTCAAAGAAGTTAGTTGAATTCTTGTAGCAAGAGTCACACAATAAAAATAATACAAAATTATTGAGAGATATGCAATATCAACCTTCACATTATCAAAAAATCATTTACAATGGGCCTACAACATGCAGTCTTACATTCCAGACATACAAGCCTAATTATGAAACCTTTAAGAGTTTATCTTTGTATACCATCTATCACTCTCTCTTGCTAACTAGCTCTTATTATCCTAATTCTACTGAATATCATCTTCTTTTTCAAAGGATCAATTACAAAAACTTATAAAGTCTTCGCAAGCATCAAGTCAGCCTGAGAAAGATTACATTCTCTAAGAATAGGAAATGTATTACATTATAGGCCAATACCTTAATCATAATAATCTCCTACAAATAGATGAAACATGATGTGTGAACCACCAAGAAGGTTGGCGAGAGGTAAAGAAACATCGAGAGATGAGCCACAAAGCTTTGATGATCGAGAAAATCCTCTACGAGATTGAAAAACACAATCTGGTTGTGAAACGTGAAGCACAATGAAGTCCCATCAAGAATCTAAAATATCTCATACATGAAGAAACCAATTGAGTTGTGAACCTAGGTGAAGGTAAAATATGATTCCAAGAACACTTCATGAGGTGTACAACAACAAATGATCTAAATTGAACGGATGTTGGAAGAAAATCAATGATTGGTAAACTGGAAAATAGGAAAACAAATATTTTTGGTTGATGCAAGATTTCCAAGAACCCAAGATGATCCTGCATCATAGACTACCTTCAACAAAAATTTTGAGGTAGAGACCAAAATAATTTGTTAATGTTTTGGTTTCTAAATACTTGTCACTTGCTTTAAGAGTTCTCTTCTTTTCAATACTTGTGTGGCTTTTGTTAAGTCTCACTTCCTCTTATAATTCAACATATATAAATCAAATATTCGTTTAATGTAGGCACATTGTTACATTACAACAACTATTAAACAATGCTATCATTTTCAGCCCATCGCAAGTTTAACACAAAAACCAAGGTGAATTCCCACAATTTTTACTTCAACTTGAATTTTTCTCTCTCCATTCAATGTAGCTTCAAAATATTGAATTCTAATTGTTGATTTTAAAAGCTCCTTTGTTCTTCAAGTTGCTATTCGCACCACCAAAATTGAAACCATACAAAGAGCAAAAACAGTTACCAATATCTCAGTTTACAGTCACCTACATGCTACCCAATTGAAGATTACAATTTTGATTTTTCTTCTGTTTTGACAATAAAATATTTCACAATTTGTTCATGATTGGCCTGTTACAAGTAGTGGTTATCGTTGCACTAAAAGATCAACCCGTTAATGCCCAATACGACTTATAGAAGACACATGAGGTAGTTAAGCCTTGTCACAAATCTTGAGGGGAGCGCTGACCATTTTTCCAACAATCTCCCCCTCAGTGTTACCTGAGGGGATTCGAACCTATGAGCAAGCTCTGATACCACTTGTTACAAGTAGTGGTTGACGTTGCACCAAAAGATCGACCCGTTAATGCCCAATACAACCACTAGACTTATAGAAGACAAGGAGGCGGTTAAGCCTTGTCACAAATCCCGAGGGGAGCGCTGACCATTTTTCGAACATGGCCATGCTAACTTAGTATACTTTTACTAGGATTTGAATCTCCTATGTTAACTAATTTTTTTAATATGATTTTCATTTTAACGTGCTTATTCTAAACATGACTCACAATTTCCAATTTATGGTATGACATATTGCATGCAAATTTTATAATGACCTCAATCTTGTTTTATCATGTATGATGCAAAAGATAACTCAAATAATTTTTCTTTTATATTTTTCGCTACAAGATATATAGACTTTAATATGATGACAACTAATTGGCTAGACTCTTTGCAATTAACTTAAAAGTGTTTTTTTGAATGATTTTTACATTCTCTTTGCTATATTATAATTTTTTGTTTAACATGTTTAAGTCAATATAGCCCTCAAAGTTAATTTATTTTCGTGTGTCCAAAGGTTCGAGTGTGCTATAACCTTAATCACATTCTATTTCTTGACTTATAACCTTATTTACATTCTATTACTTAGTGACTATGTCATTTTGATTAATTTTATTCAATGGATTGGTGATAATATGTGTTTGTATATTGCTTTGATTACCAAAATATATATTTAGTCAGTTCTTATATTATGATGTTAATTAGCAGTAGATCATGCTATATTATAATGTTCATGCTTTATTTTAATGTGATTAGATTTGATAATAATTTAACTCTTATTGTATACATAATTTTTTTATATTTTATATAATAATGAGGGTTATTAATGATACTTCAAATCTTGGTTTTATCATAAAAGGTGTTTTAACGTCCATTTCTATTATCTTACACTTGATATTAAATGCCACCAAATTGATATCACTACCAAATATTTTTTCATCATTAATGTTGTTTCGTCATTGTATATATACAAAAATCATTCTCATGCCAAATCATCATTGAATATATACAAAAAATATTATCATACCAATACATCATACAATTCTAAAAATAGTTATGTGTGTGAGTGATTTACACCTTCATGAAATAACAAGATTTAAAGAGAATTTACACTATTCAAAGAAAACTAATCTAAATAATGCACAATTAATCTAAATATCTCATGGTTCTCTAAAATAAAGTGGTAAATGAGGCTCTCAGCTATGATCCTCACTAGTGACACTCTAAAGATGAGAATTAAGCTATATGATATACAAATTTAGATCTATTCTATCAAATTCTAGCTCTATTTGATGAACAATCTACTATGATCAAAGCAATTTAAGCTAATTAGCAATGACAAATAATAAGTGAGTGGTGTGGATGCAAATTGCAAGAGCTTTGCTGCAATTCAAAGATATGGAGTGGATGAATAATGCCTCAAAATGCCTTCTATTTATAAGATTTTCCCAAGGGTAGGGGGTAGAGTGAGATAACCATGGTTATGCTTGGGTAAGGTCAATTGGCTTTGCTTTGTCCCTAAATTGGGGGACAAACATTTAAATGGTTTCAAAAGGCTGGACCATTTCAACAAAAGTGAGTGATTTGTGTCCATTTTGTCTCCTTTTTGCTTTGTTGAGGGAATTTCATATTTATTTATTAATTAAAGTAATTAAATTTAGCCATGAAGGGTAAGAGGTTCATTTTGATTTTTCATTTCAACAACTATGTCATTAATTGAATTTAATCAATTTCTTAGTGTTTTTCCCCTTTTCAAGCTTTATTTAATCATTTAATCATTTAATTGAATTTTCCTTTGATTTGAATTGCCTTTGTTCCATTTATTGATTTTTAGTGCTATTTTGATGACTTGATTGCACCTTTTGATTGAATTAAGCCTTTGCCAATTTTCTGTGTCTACAAATGCCCCTCTTTGAGTCGATGTGCGAAGAACACCGATTCAAAGATTCCCTTAGTATGATGATCTGATTCTGGTCCTGGTTCTGATATGCCTCTGATCGTTCTGATTGATGTACTTCCTGATGACGATGATGTGCCTCTGATGATGGTGCTGATATGATTCTGATGCCTTTGATATGATATGGGTCCTGATATGATGATAGGTCCTGGGTTCACTGATAAAGATCCTGGGTTGATTGATTGCTGATATGTTGATAGGTTTGACATGATGATAGATTTGATATGATATGGTAAACTGATCTGATATGATGACAAATTTGATATGATGATATGATATGATTTGATACTGATATCTTGATATGATACTACTATGATATGATATGATATGATATGATATGCCCCACTGATAAATGTTTTTGATGTGATGCCCATTTTGATACTCTGATGCCCCCTCAGAATTAAAACATATTGAGTCCTTGATTTGAAAGATTTTTAAGTAGTTGGAATATGTTTTGATTTCTGAAAAATATTGATGATATGCCATGACTCACAATTTGCATATCCAAGATAGATAGGTCTGTTGTAGTTAAGCAAAACAAGTGATTATAACAGGATAATGGTACCAATGAATGTGATTTGTCAATCTCATAGAATAGTTCTGATAGGATAAATCAATCAGTGTGAAAACCGATATGATTTGATACTGTTGCTTCGTTCTCAGGACACAGAGACACGAACGATGGTACTGGGTGTGATTTCTTGATACTTTGATAGGATTGATTGACGTAAGATAATTTACTGATATAGAATACTGATATGATTCCCTGGATTTGCCAAACAGGCACATTTTCGTAAATGATATATATACGGACCTTAGCTTCTTGGATATTTGGATTTAAGTCATGAGTTTGACCCAGCTAGAGTATAGGTTTTTGAGATGATTGATTATGGAGCTCTTTCAGTTTGTTGATATTGTATCATGATATTTAGTTATTGATCAGGACTTGGATGTATCACTTTGATGACATTGTATCTTTGATTAAACAAAGTTCATGGATCTGTGATGTTATGGACACTTATGATTTATGGACTTTCCTTGATTCTTGATTGAATGACCCATTTTATGACTGATCAAGATTTCAATTGAATGAACCCCCTTTTCCCTTGGAAAAATACTACAAACAAATGCACATGCAATTAATCTAGCATGATAATGCAATTAACCTTCCATGATAATGCAATGCAATGCAGCTAAGTGTCACTAGCTTTTAGCAAATAAATGCCTTGAGGATAAATTTTCATCATTGAGCACTTTGGGACCGGAAAGTCGATACAATCACCACTGCCCACTGACATGATGATATGAATACCACTTTTTATCACATTTGGTAACCTCCTTTTTGAACTAGTACAACCCACACTAGTTGAATAAACCAACTATGAGAGTATGAATACCAGTTTCAACGAATTCAATGTTGCATAAACAAGCAAAGGTCAACCTTCCACCTTATATGAAAGTCCTCGATGGTTCTTTGATGACCATGTCGTTAGACAAATTCACACAAGTTGTTGGATATCCCTCAAGACAATCACTCAAAGACAAGAAAAATATCATGTCTCCATCATCGCCAATCTAGTCGAAACATCATCGATTAGCTAAAAAGATGTGATAAAATCAATGTAAGTAAAGATCATCAAAAGAAAGCTTCAAGTGTTTTGCATTGTTTCATGATTTTCAAAAAGTATTTCCAAGCATTCTGATCTTTTTAAAGTGTTTTGTCAATTTTTAATCCCGAATAATAAAGTCAATGAAGGCTCATGGATCAAGTTGTGGTAATTGAATGCTTGGTTAGTGAACAATGATATCCATCAAAGGTTCATGAAAATCACTCTCTTCTGAAGCTCTGATAAGTCTCTCTGATGTGACTAAATATTGTACTATTGAATCCTTTTGAAGTTAATGCCTTGCTTCATGTGAATTCATGCTTGTTTGTTGAAATCCGCTGATTAAGATCAAATGCCCCAGTTGGATAGAAAAAATGTTGGACTTGGAAAAATTTCCAAAATATTACCGAAAACTTGGTTCATGCCAGATGCAGCTCAAAGTATTTTATGCTTTCCTTTTTACCAGCTCTCAAACAAGATCACATTGGTTTGCCCCCAATGTCTTAGCAAGATATAGGACACGAAGGATGGATTTGCAAGCTAATGGATTAGAGATGGAAAGGCTATGATGTAAGAAGTATGCGAATGTGACCCATAGGACTATCTCCTCAAGAGTACCCAAGCTAAGGACAAAATGATATAGCAATGTGAAGCATGTTTTTGGATAAGCCATGAAAGTCAATTGTGCAGGGCTAGATAGTGTATAGGATAACGATCTGCTGCCATGAAAAGGAGTGATCCAAAATAAGTGGACATGTCAAGAAGTTTTTGATAACAAATTTTTTTTTCTTCATGATCAAGACCAAGGGTCAACTTGGGTAAGATGTGGATAAGATAACACAATCAAGATAAAGGAGTAATGGAGGCTATGAAGGGATGTTTTGGGATTATGAAAAAGCTATCAAGGAATGATGAAGGTGAATTTGGGATAAGCAAGATCATGATAGGGTAAAATGGATGCAACAAGTACATAAGCTGATGGAAAGGATAACGGATGTCAAGATACTCAATGCTCATGGATGTGTTCAACCTTGTCAAGATGAAGGTGATAGATGAAATATGGATGAAACTGAGGTAAATGATAGGAAGATGGAAGATGGCATGGATGAAACTTACCCCCAAGTGTAGAGTGCAAGAAGGAAGAATTACGCATGACGCCTGTTTGCCAGGTTTTCATCATGGTACTTGTCTAAGGCGCCACAAGAAGTGGTTTTCACCTTAGATTTATTTCTTTTTATTTTTGCTACCAAGGTGCCTATTGCTAGGTTTTCACCAAGGCACTTTTTCTCTTTTTTCATTTTTTTCTTTTTTTCTTTGTTTTTTTCTTTTTTTGTATTTTTCAATATTTTCCCAACATTAGAATCTTTGGACAATGCTCCTCTGAAAGATATGCTATAATAAACCATGGGTATGACTAGGATGCTCAAAGATATTGATAAGAGGGATGGAAGGATGGAAAGTATGCATTGGAAAATGAATGTGAGGATAAGAAGAAGGTATGTTGAAGATGGAAATGTTGGCAAGATCAACTTTGACACACACTTTGAAGAGTGGTGGAATGATGGAGGAACAATAGATGATGGAGATAAGGATCTTTTTGAGGTAGTGGATTTTGGGATGTAAGAAGATGAAGGATGTTTGGAAGGAGATGGAATGGAAGCCTTTGGAAGCTTGAATGTCAATTTTGATTCTTCTTTTGTGTGCAAGTCTTTCAACAATGACTTGGGAATCCACATATTCTTTGATTTTTCTTCCTTTTGGAATGCTTTTGAATGCATTTCTTCAATGAGGGATTTAGGAACCCACATTTTATTTTTTTCTTTTTGCTTGATGAACCTTTGCGGCCTTTTGGATATTTCATTTTTCTTTTCATTCACATGTCGATTAGATGGGACATTGTGATTTTGATGCACATATGGATTCTTGGATTTATGATTTTTATGTTGCACATCAACATTGCTTCCAAAAGACTTAGGAATTGTGGATGAATAGGAATAATATGGATGGTTCATATGGATTGGTGTTTGGACATTCTTCAAGTATATGTGTCTTCGTTGATCTTGATACATGGTAGGGTAAGTGAATGGATAGCTAGGGATGATAGGAATTGTTGATGGAGGAATATATGGACCTAGTATGGATGGAAGGGATGAAGACTTTTGTTTTGGGACATAGGCACCCAAAATGGATTTGGAGGATAGTGGAGGTATGTGGTTGTGTTTGAATGGAGGGATATAAGGTGTGAAAGGGATATCAATATCTTTGGAAGGAGCTCCATCGTCAATGTTCTCATCTTTAAGATTTATCTTTATACTAATAGGCTCATGAGTAGCTTTGATAGGAACACATTTGATAGGGTCAACTGAAGCTTGAAGGGATTCATTATCTTGCAAGGGATTTGGAAGAATGATGTTTTCTTGAGGTGAACATGGAGGAATATGACAAGGAAATGATGGGATAATTTTATCTTGACAAGGATCTTTTAATTGTGTAGCGAAGGTATTTTGCTCTTGATTTTCAATATGCTCATTGGAAGTTATGGAAGGGATATCTTGATCTTGCTTGGGAAGTGGAGAAAATATGGAACTTGGAAGGGTACTTTGTTCTTGGAATGGAAGGATATCATCTTGAAAGACATGAAAGGATGCAAGGGGATCATCACAAGGTTCAAGGGATATGGGACCTTCATCAAATATGGGAGGGGTTTGTATATAATCTTGATCTTGATCTTTATCAATATTTATCTCTTTTCTCTTTGGGTTATCTTCTTGACATGGAGCCACTTCTAAGGACAAGGTAGATGTTTGGATATGTGTGGGGAATGTTTGGAAGAATGGTGTAGGATCCTCTTGAATAGGTATAATAGGCATTGAGGCACATGAAGCTTTGGGTTCTAAGATCTTTGAAGCATGGAAACAATCTGCAGCAAGATGTAAGTTAGCTTGGGTTTCTTTTAGAGGTAGCCCTTGAGGGTAGACATAGTCAATGGGAAAAGTGTCATCATTAGGCTCATTCTTTGATGGAGGAATTTTGGATAATTGTGGAGCTTTGGGAGATGAAGAAAAGATAAAGGGAATGCTAGCTATGGGAGGGTCTTTGCTAGATAGAGGTTCGGGAGATGGATGAAGGATGAAAGGTGTACAAGTCATCCATGGAGAAACCTTGTTAGGAGATGGACAAAGGATGAATGGATTACTCTTGCTATATGGAGGTTTTTGAATTAGATCTTGCTTGAGAGCGGTATTTTTCACTCCATATTCTTTATTATCTTGATCACAAATAGGTTGATTATGCAATTTCCTTTGATCCAAGATAAGTTTATCACTCTGAAATGCTTCTTTTTGTGAGGAGGATGAAGATACAGATGACCCATCATCATAGAGGAATGGACAAATTGATCTTAATGATGGCTCTTTAGATAAAGTATCTTTTTGCTTTTCTTCATCCTTTCTTAAAGTTGATGTGTCATAATTATGTGGAAGCTTAGCTCCTGATTGAGCTAAAGTTAGGAAATATGCTTCTTTATCCCAGTCCAAAATTCGTTCCATTATTTCTATAAACACGGGATCTTGGGATGCTCTCACAACATCATCTTTGGACACCTCATCACTTTGAAAAGAATAGTTTGATATTAATAATGGCATTTTATATGATGTATCTCTTTGATTTTCCTCATTCTTTCTCAAGGTTGATGTGTCATAATTATAAGGAAGTTTAGCTCCTGCTTGAGCGAAAGCTAGAAAATATGTGTCTTTATCCCACTTCAAAAGTAATTCCATTATTTCCAGAAACACGGGACTTTGGGATGCTTCAACAACGTCATCTTCAGACACCTCCTCACTTTGATTCCTATGGAGATCTTGATCTTGACTTTGATAATTATGCTCCATAATAGGATTGATTTGTTTCTCAAATAAACTCATCATTATGGATCAATCCTTCCTTCTTTAATTTCAATATGATTGGGTTGGTTTGGAATGGGTAAATGGTATTGATCAGTTTATAAGATTTAAAAATTTAATTGTAGTTTGATCAAGTACTTTGGAACTTCTTGTTTGAAAAGTTGAAGACAATCTCAACACACACATCAATAATTCACCATATCCCTAGATCATTCTAATGTGTATATTCTTGAATGTTTCCACGGGTTTGATCACAAGAAAGACTTCCAAGCAAGCTACCTAGCACAAATTTGGCTTTTAAACATGGCTCTAATAGGTAGTTTTGCTATTTTACCGTTATGTAGTAAGTTTTCCGTTCAAAATAGATCTTAGCTTTTCATCCCCCAACTATGTTAAGGGGCTTCCCACACGCACAAAAGCACGATTTTGCGCAATCCGTTAGGACTACTAGAGGAAGTTTGAAAGAGCTAAAATCCTTTTTGTCGTGTACCCCATTAAGGATACACGCATTTCATTTTATAGTGGGTCGGATTCTCGCGGAAAAAGCAAGTGTATCCCACTTTGGGCTGTCCCTCTCACCGGCCCTTCTAAGGCAATCTCGGGAGGCGAGCCCACTAAGTTTTAAACATGTTCATTTGAAAGCATGAAAAGTGGATTTGGTAGAGCAAGTTTGGAAATTTGATTCACTCAAAGAGTGAAGAGCATATCCCTATTGCTTTTCCCTTATCCCAAACACTCACAATCAATTTGGTTCTTTTTCAACCCCGTGACAAAGGGATTCTTAGAATTGAAATGTTTGTTCTTTCCTCTTAATGATTAAACTATGTTTTGAACTTTGAAAATGCCACAATTTAAGGGAAGTTTTGCAAGCTTGATGAGAGAAATACCTCAAACGATGCTAGCAAAGGCTAGGCGCATTTTTAAGTAGTAAATTTTTATTTTCTCTCCAAATCCTTCCCTTACCTTAGCAAAACGTTCCCTCCACCAACAAGTTAGTCAACACAAATTCATACAAAGTGAGGGGAAACCAAAATCCAAAAAGCTTAAAATGATCAAATTGATTATGCTCTTGATGTATTTTGAACTCAAATATTTGCAAATTAAATCCAAAAGGTGCAAGGTATACTCTAATAGGACGTCCTTTTTTGTTTCTTTTTTGCATGCAAAAAAGAAAAAAAAAAATTTTTGAGCACTTTTCTGTGACAGAGCATGTACCTGAGACAAAAAAAATGACAGTGAAGTTAGCATACAGTCCTTATTTTGACAAAATAGTGAAAATACTGTCAGGCGACATTGTCCAGACTACAGGCGAGATTAAATTTAACAAAGGCGTGACTACTTTAACCGCGAGCGTCACCAAAAGGGGCTCAAGCGAGATTAAAATAGTCAAGTGCGATATTAAATTTTGCAAACGCGTGAAATCTTTAATACAGGCGACAACAGCAATTACTCTAATACAATTTAAATGCTAGACCAGGCGACATTTCTTTTGCTAAAGGTGATATCTAATTTAATAAAGACGTAATTATTTTAACCGCGAGCGTCACCAAAAGGGGCTCAAGCGAGATTAAAGTAATTAAGTGCGATATCAAATTAAATGGACGCGTCAATTATTTATTGCAAGCGACAAATTAATTCATAGAAGCGACATTTAATTAACTGAAAGCGACATTTAAAATAATAAGAGCGACAAATTAAAAGCAAAATACAGTGAACTCCCTTTACACCAGGCGTGAACTCATTCCTCGGCCGCGGCTTTTAATTCTTTTTAGGCGACATCTAAATAGCCAAAGGCATCAGATAATTGTGCGTGAAGCGAGAATTTAATGTGCTCAGGCGTGATTTCTTTCTCCGGAAGCGTGATTCTGAAGACTGATAAGCGTGAGCGTTCAGACTACAGGCGACATTTTAATTACCGCGAGCGACATCTCTTTACTGTAGGCGTGATTTCTTTACTGGTAGGCGTGATTTCTTTCCTGTAACCTGCAAACAGTGAGCAAAATCATGCAATTCTAGCCTAAATTTGCAAATAACGTGGAAATTTTGATAAATTTGAGGCCTAGAGCCCCACGGTGGGCGCCATTTGTGTGTGAGTGATTTACACCTTCATGAAATAACAAGATTTAAAGAGAATTTACACTATTCAAAGAAAACTAATCTAAATAATGCACAATTAATCTAAATATCTCATGGTTCTCTAAAATAAAGTGGTAAATGAGGCTCTCAGCTATGATCCTCACTAGTGACACTCTAAAGATGAGAATTAAGCTATATGATATACAAATTTAGATCTATTCTATCAAATTCTAGCTCTATTTGATGAACAATCTACTATGATCAAAGCAATTTAAGCTAATTAGCAATGACAAATAATAAGTGAGTGGTGTGGATGCAAATTGCAAGAGCTTTGCTGCAATTCAAAGATATGGAGTGGATGAATAATGCCTCAAAATGCCTTCTATTTATAAGATTTTCCCAAGGGTAGGGGGTAGAGTGAGATAACCATGGTTATGCTTGGGTAAGGTCAATTGGCTTTGCTTTGTCCCTAAATTGGGGGACAAACATTTAAATGGTTTCAAAAGGCTGGACCATTTCAACAAAAGTGAGTGATTTGTGTCCATTTTGTCTCCTTTTTGCTTTGTTGAGGGAATTTCATATTTATTTATTAATTAAAGTAATTAAATTTAGCCATGAAGGGTAAGAGGTTCATTTTGATTTTTCATTTCAACAACTATGTCATTAATTGAATTTAATCAATTTCTTAGTGTTTTTCCCCTTTTCAAGCTTTATTTAATCATTTAATCATTTAATTGAATTTTCCTTTGATTTGAATTGCCTTTGTTCCATTTATTGATTTTTAGTGCTATTTTGATGACTTGATTGCACCTTTTGATTGAATTAAGCCTTTGCCAATTTTCTGTGTCTACAAGTTATAATAAGAATAAATCATTTGATATAAAGGTAAAAAGTAAAGAGTTGCACCACATAATACACTAGATAAGTAGTAAGAAATAAAGAACTCTAAATTAATTCAAAAATATTGAACCATTTTGAGTAATGTGTTAATAAAGATGACAAATAAATTCATTGAACAAATTTTTGTGAATTGTTCTCAAGTACAACGTAAAAATTCAAAAAATGCCAAATAAATTGATTTTTGTGACATGTTAACAACGATAACGCATAAATTCATTGAAACATGAAGCAAATACCAAAAAATGATAAAGATTAAAAAATTTAAAAGGAATATCGACGATTGATGTTGAGGTTCTATGTTGGGAATGAGCTCTACTAGGGTTTTATTTTCTGTCATACTAAATTACTTTAAATCCTTGCACCTTTGTGGTTTTATACCACATTTGTTATAGGAATTTAAGTTTTAATATGGCTTCGACCAACTTTGGCCCAACAATTGATGCTGGTGCTAGAGTTTTGGAAATGGGAAACTATGGCTCCTCCAAATAAGTGGTCTCACAAGTTTGTTCCAAAGGTGTTTCATGAGGTATGGCCTCTCCTGATGTTGTTCTTCCTTTACAGGATTATGATAGTGCCTATGACTAGCTTGAGAAATTTACCTTGATTGGTTATTTTGTGGAGAGGGTCCCACCTGAAATCATGCTTTGTGAATGGATCACCAAAGCTTGGGCCTCTCATGGGGTCCAACTCGATAGCGTCCAAAATCTCACCAAGGGTTTCTTTTTGTTTTGCTTTTCCAATTCCACCCATGTTGAGGCTATCCTCAAGAGTGAGTCCTAGTTTATTAGGTCATCCTTGCTTGTTTTCTAGCCATGGTCACAAGACTTTACTTTCTCAGATGAAAAAAAGCTTAAGCTCCTTGTCTAGATAGATTTTTCAGGTCTCCTTTGCCTTGTTGTTTGTTCCTACAAACTATTGTTTAAACCCTTGGTAGGGTGGTTTGCATGGAACTGAATCATTTATTTCATGCTCGTCCCCCCAAAAGGGTATGTGTCAAAGTTGATTTATCTCATGATCTCAAGGAGATGATTGATATTCAAGTGGGTGGTTAATGCTTATCTTGGTGAGTGCTTTATTTGAATTTACCCAACACCCGCCATCATTGTTAATCCTCAGAGCATAAGATTAAGGATTGTCCCTTGGTCATTCCTTGAACAAAGTCCCCACTAAAGGAAAAGACTCCCCCTCATTCTTCTGAGGGTGCTAAAGTAGATAAAGGTTGGACTATGATGGTTCACAAGGGTAAAAACACCTTGGCTTTTTCCCAAAAGAAATCCAATGGCTTGGCTCCTCAACGTACAAGTCAAGACACAACTCAACCCAACCCTACACTGAACCACTTGTCTATTGCTCTTATTTGAAACTCTGACCAATAGGGGAAAGTTTTGTCTAAGAGTGTTTCTTTCCCTTAGTGGGTTTGCACTACTTAGGCCGCATCAGTGGTTTTTTCTCAACCATCCTCTCTTCAACGCTCTCATAGCCATTTTGGATGAGTTGATAACAATGATGGAGGTCCTGAGAAATGTTGGGTGGTCCCAACGAATCCCTACCCCAATTTCAAGACAACTTATGAATTCTTGCATAATAGTTTATTCTCTCTTGGGGATGAGAACAACATACAGGTAGTTGATCCATGAATTACATCTCATGGAATGTGAGGGATCTCACAAACCTCGCAAGAAAGTATTCTGTTAGGAATACTTGACAATGTTTTCCTGGCCTGGATGTTTTTTGCCTCCAGGAAGTTAAAGTCATTGCTTTCATGCTTTCTATCACATGCCATGTTATTTGGTTGGATAACCTTGCTTGTGCTTCTTAACATGAAGCTGGTAGAGGAGGAGATGTTACTCTCATTTCTCCTCATTGGCAATTTTCTATTTTTTATCATGGGTTTGACCCCATGCATAGAGTAGTTTGGGTCCTTTTGTTAGTAGACAATCATTCTTTTGGGATCATCAATATTTATGCTCCCAATGATGCTATGGAAGATCTCAATTGTAGTGGTGGGTTGCTGATTCTTTGCCACCTGCAACCTGGGTTATGTGTGAGGATTTCAATATAGTTGAGGTGGCTTCTGATAAAGAAGACATTTTTCCTTTTCATCGGACATACAAAGAACATGAGGCCTATTTTTACATGCAAAAAAAATTGGGTCTTTTCAATCCTAGCATCAATAGTCATCACCCTCACTATACCTAGCATACTTGGTGCAGATTTTGAGCTGTTACTGACAAAATTTTCAAACAGTTGGATCATGTCATGATCACAACTCAATATTTTTTTCCTTCTGTGAAACTCGAGAGTTACCTATGTTTCCTCTTGTTGATGTTACTATCCCTTCAAATTTAGTATTGAATGGTAGAAATTTCATATGCGTCCATCCAAGACACAGTTCTTTTGAACACATCATTACTTCATCACCAACCCACTATGGCCCATATTTAATGGGTTTGGAACCTTGAGCCTAGGCCCACTCAACCAACTAGTCAAATTTATTGGTGAAATGATGCCATTACTCACATTGCACAGTTTCTTTGCATTTATGGAAGATAGTTGGTCATGTACTATTGGCGATATTATGATGCAAACACCAAATATCTATGTGTTGCCACTGAAACCTTGGCTTCAAATCCCCTTTTCTCAAAATTGCAAGTTAGGGTTGCTCAACTCTACCATCAGAGGCAAGTTGCATATCATCACGCCACTAGAGGATCTCAAATTAAGGCTAGGTTGCAATGGCTCAAGGTGGGTGAACGAGCCTCTAAGGGGTTTTTCCTCACTCTTAGGACTTGTCATTATTCTCTTGGTATCAAAACATCAAGGATGGCTATATGGTGCTCTTTGAGCAACCAAATATTCTTCGATCCTTTGTCAGGCATTATGAGGTGTTCACTAAGATAATTCCCCTGCCAGAGACCAAGCTTTGAAGGATTGTATTACCACTATTCCTTCTTGGATCTCAAATTCTCAAAAGGTTTTCTATGATCAATGCTAAACCTTGAAGACCTTAAATAAGTTATTTCTTTTATGGTTGATGATAAGGCTCCTGGTTATGATGTTTTTCATTGTGAATTTTACAAAGCCTTTTGGCCTTGCATTGGTCCTGACCTTCATAAGGTCTACCTTGAGGCTTTTCATGCCTAGTCTTTGGGATAAATTATCAACAAAGGAAATGTCAAGTTCATCCCTAAGGTAGAGGATCTAGAGGATATATGTAATTCAAGACCCATCACTCTTCTCAATGTTTCTTACAAGATCATTACCAAAGCCCTGACTCCCAAAATAAGACATATTCTTCCTTTCATTGTTTGACTAAAGCAAACTAGTTTTATCAAGTCAAGATTTATCCTCGACAACATTATTGATGTTTGAGAAGGTATGAAATGAGATTGTTTCTCCAAACAAAATGCCCTCTTTGTCAATATAGATTTCACCAAGGCTTATGATCGCATTGAATGAGCCTTTATTCTTGTGATGCTTAAAGCACTTAGTTTTGGGCCTATATTTATGCAATCTGTTTAGATGCTTTTGGGGATTCTTATACTTGCATCACCATTCATGGTTGACAATCCTCTAACTTTGGTCTTTTCAGATCCATCTACCAGGGATGTCCTCTGGCCCCTTCGTTGTATGTTCTTGTGACCGAGCGTCTTGCCTACCTTTTGGCCTCTTCTATTTCTACTGGTTGTGTTAGGGGAATTTCCCTACCCAAGTCACCTTTTCAACCTATCAATAACCACTTAACTGATGATTCCTTCCCCATATTGATTGAGGATGAGGAAAATGTTTAGGTAACTATTCAATGTATTGACACCTTTTTTCAAGCTTTTGGGTCTGCCATTCAATGAAATAAAACCTAGTGTTACAGACAGTCCTTTCTTCTGGCTCCACCTTGGATCCTTCAGTATGGATGGAAGTGGATACAATATGGGGAAATTTTTTATTTCCTAGGCATTCCTTTTACTTTTTTGTTGACCTTTGGAATGTAGTTCTGGCACCAGATAGAGAAGACGCTTGCCTATTTGATTACCAAGTTGTTGTCTTTGGTTGGTAAATTCCAGATTTGTTCCAAAGTTTTAGCAACAACCCATGTTTACTACTCTTTGTGTTGGGATCCTTCTAAAGCCTCTTACAACAAGCTTGAAAAACTTTTGTGTGACTTTTTGTGGGCCTCTGGAGTTGACCATTATAGATTTCATAGAGCTGCCTACGAGTATTGTTGTCTTCCCAAGGAATTAGGAGGCCTTGGCCTTCTTTCTACCTAGAAGCAAGGCTTGGCCTTGTGTGCTAAATGGGTTATTAGATCCATTTCTGACAATGAGGCCTGGAAAATTCCTCTTAGGCATTATATTTTATCTGGTTATCCAGCTCAAAGACTAATATGGAAGGGGATTGGCTTTCATACCCTTCTAGTTATGAGAGAAGTACTCCAAATCTAAGGTACTTTTTTTTCCAAAAGCATATGGCGTGCTTGTGAAGCTCTCAAACCTTGGCTTTGCTGGGATGGGGCTGACTTTCGTGACAACCTCTCTTCCAACCAACATAATATTCGACGAACTTCAATAATTCCGTCATAGGGACTTCCATTGGCCAAAGTTCTTGGTATTATGCTTTGCATTTTCATAAACATGGCATTCACACTTTGATAGATCTTTTTTATCATGCTACTATGAATCTTTGCACTTAGGAAGATTTTGAAGGTTCAATTTCATCTTTCTCACCCAAATCAACAAACTTTTGACCTGGTGGTCTTGATACTGCCTTTGAATATGCTATAGAAGCTTGGCATCCATTCTATCAAGCCATAGTAGAAAGACTGGCAGTGGTTTCCATGTACTTCATTTTGCAATTACAAGCCCAAGATGGGCTACCATTGGTTAGTTCCTCACCTTCCTATTGTTTCCACCTTGAACCAATGATGACATTTGCATTCTTCTCAGTCCACTTGGCGACATAGGTTTCTCATGGTCTGGTCTGCCATTGTGGAGCCCAAAGTGGCTCACTTCACTTGGTGTATTCTTTTCCAAGGCTTAACCTTGGGCTCTCGACTTGAGCAATTAGGTGTGCCAGATCCTTGGTTCCCCTTTTATGGGCAACTTGAGACTTTCATTCACATTTTATAGTATTGTAGAAGAGCCCAACAATATTGGGTTTGGATTCATGAGACTTCTTTCGACCATTCAGGCTTGAACCATTCTCTTGGCATATGATCTTGTTGGGAGATTCACCTAAACTTCCCTTCAAAATTTTGTAGATATGACATGCTTTTAAGATGAAAATCCTCTTCAATCTTTGGAAAGATAGAAATGTATTGTTTATTTACTCACAACTATCTTGATATAAATGTTTCAATGTATGCTAAAGCGTGTATCTGTAATAATGTTATGCTATAGATTTAGATGTAAGCAAATAAAGTGGCTCACTTCCAGGAGTTACTTCAACATTGTGGAAATGCCCCATGTATAGTTGCTAGAGTCCCACCAGATGTTTCTATTTTCAGCGAAAGATCTCCGCCCCATAAGTGCCAATGCGACGACAATTTCTCCGGCCACCACTCTCATATGTTGCAGCCCCAGGCCCCTCACCAACATTTTGGCGAGGGAAGAAATTTTCAACGCCACCACTCAGCTTCACCACCCCGTGGTGGTTCCACCCTTGCTTGGGCGACTAATATGTGGCTCCCGCTGCCCTGAGTGGCTCTGGCTGGTCAGATGCTAGCGGAGATTCTGGTTGGCCCACTTCCTCTAAGTGGTTCTCGTAGCTGGCTTTGGCCATTTCTCCCACACGGAAATAGAATGAAGAAGAAGAAAAAATAGAAGATGGTTGGTCTCTTTCAAACCCTAATCCAGACCTCGCTAATGTATGGGGTAAACAGGATGACCCTAATCCTCCTCCCTCTATTGGCACTACATTAGCCACTTAGTGTGGATTGTTTCTATTTTTGGGCTTTGCCTGTGTTTTTATGTCGTTGTTAGATTTCTGGACATAACTCATATGACTCTCGGGGTGATTTTATATCCCCCAACCTTTTTTTTGTAAATATTGTAATTTAAATTATAATATAATAGAAATGACCTATTCATCAAAAAAAAATAAAAAAGGAACATCCCTCCAAAATAAACACATGTCGTGCTATAGATTTATGTTTCCTCAATGTTAACTTTGAGAGGGGTGGGCTTCTCAAAGTTTACTTCAATGTTCCAATTTTTTTTAGGCTTCTCAAAGTTTACTTCAATGTTCCAATTTTTTTTAAGTGCTTGACATCTAAGAAACAAATTCATAACACGTTGTGTTGTTCCTAATGTATGTTTACTTAGTATTAATTCTTGTTCTTAATGTATGTTTACTTAGTATTAATTCTAAAAGAACATGTAAAAAAAAAAGTTTCCAATGACCATAAATTACAATATTTTGCAAAATTCAATAACTAAGCCGAAACCAAAACCTTATTGTGAGATAAATCAAATATATAAATATCTACCTTTTCCCATATAATGCCTTTCACTTCCTCAATGACAAATAATTCCTATGGAACGTGCAACTGCTAGTTTAATTGTTTTTTTTTAATAAAATAAGGTATCAAATGGTCCATATTTCTTTTTCTTTGTCCGTACCTCACCGCTAACCACAACCTGGATAAGCATTTATATATTAATATTAAATTTATAATAAAAAACCTCCGCTTTTTTGGGACGCACCCATCTCTATTACATTACCCTGTTTCTTCTATATTCAACAGAGGCGCGTATTTTTTTATTTGTAGGCGGATCACTTTCGCCTTTGTCTGGTATGGCACTTCTATCATATTTAATTTTTTGAATTCGACTGATTTGGCAGGCATTTTGCTTGAATTCAATATTGCTATTGAGAATTCAATATTTGCAAAACTGAATGGCCGCTTATAATTTTAGGGTTTCGCAGAGAGTTGAGGTTTTCTTGTTTTTTTGTTTTGTTATTCCCTTTTTCAAAAATTTTGTTGGGAGGATAAATATTTTTTTGTCTATTTAACAGCTTGTAGATATATAGTTATGTAGATCTATTAGACTGCGTTCATCCACTGCATGCAAGGTCTTTTAGACCTGAAATGCTGATCTACTTTTTGTTTCAGTGAAACCTTGATCTACTTTTTGTTTCCCTGAAACCTATTTTAAGTTTTAGATTTTTAATACATTTTATTTGCTTATCCCGTTTTATCTAATTTTTTTCTGGTATATATAAGGGCTGGTTATGAGCCACGTTTTATGCTGCGTGTTTAGCCTTTTGGCAAATTTAGGTGAGGGTTAGAGTCACGTTCTTTTGATTTAAATCTTGCCATTTTCAGATGTACCAGTTATCATGATCAAGGAGATTTGAACATGGTTCAATTTCTTTGAGAATTCTCATTAGTATTACTCCAGTACTTTGGACATTTATTAAGCCGTCTGTACACGTCTTTTTCTTTTTGTTAACTTAAGGAAAATGGTAATTTCCCCGCCTTTTGTGTTCACAGAATTGTTTGTCTTCCATATCGAATTATTTGGCAATGTTTTCCTGCTTCCAAATGAGTTTTGGTTCTTATGCTATGGTGTGCCTTTTCTTGAAGGCACACTGAGGCGAACAAATGTATGTTCACCAATAACTTCAACTTCTAGGAACAATTAGGGAACAGTCCAAGGCTGTGGAAAGGATGCTTTTTAAACATCCCATTAACTTAATGAATCTTAAGGATCTCCAAGCCTTTAGGTACCAATTGAAGGATGAAAAACTTCCGTCCTTAAAAGCCTCATTTAATGTCAGTGCCCTCTCTAGTATCAACCTTCCTTCATACCTTTCATCTCCCAACACATACATCGTCTCAACAGTCTGTCTGTATTGGTTAATGGAACTCTATCTATCACTTCTTTGATTGAGGATCTTTACCGAATTTGTTAGAGCAACTCTTTTTCACTTATTTGCTTGTGGAACTTTACTCCTTTAATACTGTTTGATGCAATATCCTCAAAGGCTTTGAAGAGTGGAGACCAAAGAAATTCATGAAGCTTAGACTTTCAAAGCACCTTCTTGGGTCAGTGTCTCTTATTATCTTCTCTCTTTCACTGTGCTCTTGAAAGAGAGATCATAAGTTCAAATTCCACATAGGTTAAGGTATGTACTCCTTGTTTGTAGTGCAGCTAGGTACCTTCCGTAAGGAGTACAGGGTAGTCCCATATTTCTGTAAGCCTTTTGTAGACCCATATACAGATTGCCGGTGTCATAGACTATAAGAAATCCTCTCATTTTCTTTCTTTCCTACTTATCTAAATTTATAAGAGATAATAACAAGGCAGTGTAAGAAATGAATTTGATTTCATTCAAGAAGAATAACAATTTGCATAATGAGTAGTAGCCTCTTGTTAAGTTTTAGGATCTCTGCAAATGTAATAGCATTGCCTGTGATGTATGTGTTTTTCAAATGTAATAATCTCTCTTTCATTTATATTGAGAATGAGGCTATGAGAGAAATGTCCCTTCATGGGACATGTCTATTCATTATTATGAGGTTAATATAATGACAATTGATTATATATATATATATATATATAAAATATCTTTGAATCATTATTATATTAATTTCTCCTAATAGTATTGTAGATATATATCTATATATATATATTATATCTCACATAATAATATATATATATATATATATATATATATATATATATATATATATATAATCTTCAATAGTTTAGTCTCAGTATTTATTCGATAGAAGCTACAAAACATCAACACTCCCTCTTAGCTAGGGAGGATAAACACAAGATATAATATTACTTCAGTGTAATACCAAGAATGACATGTTATAAAAATATCCTTGATTAGAAGATATTCACCATTAGATATTATCTCATGATATCAGGAGTAATGGCCTTAGAATATCAAGTTGCATGATATTCACCAAATACTCAAAAATGTTCATAAGGTATGTGAACATGTATCCTCAATAATACTTACCATAGGAACATTATATTCATGGTCTGTTTAAGGAAATTAATCCACCATGCAAGATATAATCTATCATGACCTTCTTAGACATCATAAGATATCCATCATAATAGAAAACTTAAGTTATTGTAAGATCGTCATCTTTCGATAACTTCTGCAAATACAAGTGATAATCATTTGGAAGTCGTTACTTCCTCATGATGTACATAGTGGGCAGGCCCATTTAAAAAACATGGAGTCACACATGACATCCACCATGCCTTAGTGCAGAGGGTGGAAACAAGGGATTTCACCTCGATCTTCTCTCACCGAGAAGAACTCATTGAGCAAATATCAATTTGTTGATCTTTCCATCCAAGATTGCTTAAGATAAATTGTCAGACTCCCTCTGAATCTGATATCAATCTTCTGAGCTCCCTGTCCAAAGTTACCTCTGAAGTGTCTCTGAATCTGATATCAATCTTTTCCTGCAAGAGCATCCCCAGAAAAGATCAAGGCAAATAGCTCTTGTAGTACATATAGAAATACAGATAAGAGAGAGACTACAATGAGTGATAAGCGTAATACTCAAGGATAATAAATACTTATCTGCGCATCAACATTCTTGATACAAGTTGCTCCAATGAGGGTCCACATGCAACAAATCAAAAAACGTCTCCATATAAGCATTTGTCAGCAATGTTATGATTCATTTCCTTTCTTATCTCTTCCTTGTGAAGAGTAACAAATATATTTTCTTATTCTTTTATGCCTGATTGTTGAAGTCTATCTCCATAGATATACCTTGCAACCCAAAGGATCGCATCCATTCGTATATGATGAGACACCATCCTTACCAATCAACTTGTCTTTTCGTAACTCCAAATTGGTTTGATTGTAATTGCTGGTATCATAACTTTGTTTCAAACTTTCCAAGAAAACCTGACTTATTGATTACAAGTCAGACTTCAAACTTATTAGATGTCCTTCAATTTCACTAATCGAGTCCACAGTGGTCTCTTTCTTCCAACCACATACTTCCTAACCAACTTTCAATGATTCTCTATTTTGTAATGCACGAGTACACATGCCATGAGTAGGAATGACACTACTGGCCTTGAGTAAATTAAAGTTGTCGTCCAAGTCTCACAAATATCTGTTACGAATACGAGAGTTGCTTAAGCATGAGGCTGGCCCAGTCATGACCCTACTGCTTGGGAGTATGAGATAATCTAAATGTCTTCATGACTTATGTATGAGATAATCTAAATGTCTTCATGATTTTGATTTGATGAAATATCAAGTGTGTTTGATGATTGTCATGATCATTTAGTTGATTTGGTATTGATGTCAATCGAATAGGTTGATAGATTGATTGGTTGATTTTCCTTCCTCAAGATCTAGAGTTAGGAAATTTGATGCACTCAAAGATGAGCAAGATAGATGATAGGATGATTGATTGATGTTAGATGATCAATTTTTTTGATGATGTTGATTGATTGAATTGTGCTTGAATCCCAAAACATGTTTCCTTTGGAACACTAATGGTGCCAAGCCTACATCCATGGCTATTTGATATGATTCAGGTGCAAACGTAGGTACATGGGATGGACAGAGTTAGGTTGCCCCTAGTTGATCAACATGATTGAATATTGATGATGTCCTTGATGTGTTGATGTGAGTTTTGTACCACTACATAACATATAGCAATCGAATGACTTGATACAGCGTACCAAACACTCAACCCTCTCTTGAAAAGTATATAAGATACTCCAAGGTTCCTTACACCTGTGGATACTAACTCAGTTATAATGATGTGATTTGCTGGTAATCACTTCGGCGGGCTTATGTTGTTCACTTGAGGATGTCAAATTCTCGCTATGATGAGATCTAGCTTTGCAATGTATACTCAATGACTTTCTCCAATTTACCACTTTGAACTTTATTTCTCCAACTTCTCACTACTAAACCACTTCTTTCTTTGCTACTACTCCTAAGGAATGGAAAGATTGGCAAATGGACGGGGATCAACCTAATGAAAGCTTGCCAGCGGCTCTACCTCCATAGATGCAATGATTCAAGGGGAATGAGACTAGATTACCACACAAGGCTCCTCAACAGGCCGCTAAGGTGCTAGTGGCCTAGTATATAGATCCCTATCAAACATTCACCAATATCACCATACAACTAGCCATCTACTTCTATTCTTACTTTAACAACTTTGAAATGAAATCCTACTTTAATTTGAGAGATGAGAAGAAACATGCAATACACCAAAATGATCATCTATATCCACCATGCAAATCACAACAATGAATAAAGAACAATTTTGATAGTATTTTGGCAACAATTCTTCAACATAACTCTCTTTACAAATGAGAACAAATGGCCTTATATAGAGGCTCAAAATTACAATGAGTGGCCAAGATTAAGAGGCAAAATCAAGGGCCAAGATTAAACCTTACAAACCCTAATTAGGGTTACCATCTTTCAACCAATTACATGAGGGCACCAACTTTGTGGGCCAATGAGAAAATTACAATAATCTGTCAACCAATGAGAACATAGGACACTTGGCATGATTTGATTGCATGCACATGAAATTACCACTTCATCAACTTTATTTTATAAAGTTCTTTAATCCTTGAGATGAGATGAAGCCTTGGATGCTTGAGCTTGTCTTTAAAAATTTTCTCACCACCACTTGAACTTGCTTGTACTTGATGTCTTGACCTCGAAAGGGTGAGGTCTCCATGCACTTGGGGTAATCTTGCCTTGACCTTGGTGGCTTGCCTGGATGTGAACCTTGTGCAATTTAAGAGCCTTGCTCTTAGCCACCGCCTTGAAATCAAACTTGACCTCCCTCAACCTTTCAATCACTTTCCTCCTTACTTCAATACTTTGCCATTTTTAACCTTCCTATTTGGATTTGATCTGCATGCATGCATCTTTGTTTCAATAACCTTGGGTTTTGGGGCACCTGCCCTCACCATATCTCCTTGATTGTTCCACAATCCGCCCATCACTGAGTTCATCAACTGCTTTCATCAATGCTCCTCCTTGGTTAACCCTTGACTGCCTTCAACTGTTCGAACTGCCACAACCTTGCCCTTTTGGCATAAGTACTTGCCTCAACCATAGTGGTGCAATGGATCTCCCCAAGATTAGATTTGGTTCGACTGGCAAAGCATCACTAGTAGTCTTGCACCCGAATTGAAGTAGGACCCCATGTAGATTTGCCCCCGATTTTGTACTATTTAAGTTGCAACTCTAAATTCATGCTAGTTATTCTAATCCAATCAATTTTCCTTAACCATTCTCAATCTCTTCAATAAAATAAAACATCCAAGGATCAAACTGTGTACCTTTAGCATAGCTTGGGATTTGACTGAGAAGCACGATGAAGGCGCTGCACTCTGATTTGCAATCTGACTTTGTGAGCCTTGATGACTTGATGTAACCAATTCTGTCGTATCATATCCGCTGCTGGGGTAGATTGAACCTTTCCTTGCACAAATCCATACTATTTGATCCTCTTTGCCACAGGGGACTAGCTGTCTCTCAACCTCTCTCTTAATTGAATCATATCAAAGGTACCAATGTTGGTGTCTCTAACGCATTTCAATTTTGAGCGGAAGTTGGAATTGGGTATCATGACTTCCTTGTCTCCTATTTCAGCATTAATTCCTTTGGGTCACTTGCTTGCATTAACATCAGCCATCTTAAACACTTATCACTCCCCGCCTTTTCTACAATGAATGTGGAACTACACATATCACTCCAATCTTCGCCTAGGGGTGGAATACTACACTTATCACTCCCCGCCGTTACCTTAAGATGGACTACACTTATCACTCCAAATCTTCCTCCTAAGATGAAATGCAATGATGAAATGCAAGCAAGAACTTGAGGGAAAAAAGCCAATCAAGACAATCGAGTAATCAACTTAATATCCAAATACCTAACTCTACTCTTGAAATTAGTTTTCAACACCTAGACTAGCACCAATGAAATGAAAGCAATTAAAGAGAGAGGAAAAGATAGGCCACTCACCGGTTTTCTTTGGCTTGATCTTCAAAATCTTCTATCTCCACAAGAAAATCTCCCCTTCTCCAATTCACTCTCAAAATCTGATTGCTATGAATCTTCTATCAATAAATTCTTCTATTACAAATCTGATTTGCCTCAACTCAAGCTTCTTCTCTTCATCAAACTCTCCAATTTTCGAATTTGCTTTTCGGATCTGCTTTTTCGGACTGCTTTTTCGGACTGTTTTTTCGCTCTGCTTTTTCGCTCTACTTTTTCAGACTGCTTTTTCGCTTTGCTTTTTCGGACTGCTTTTTGCTGCCAAGAGAAAATGAGAGAAGTGAATGAGATGGTGAAATGAAGTGGGGGAGAGCTCCCCTTATATACCAAATTTTGCCTCCAAAAAAAGCAAGGCCGACTTTGTAGGAGGAGGGAAAAACAAAAAATTAAAATTGCCAAATTAAACATGAATTAAATGAAATAAATTGCCCAGCCTTAGGGGAGTTTATTTTAATTTAAAATTGGGTAAACCTAGTGCAAAATTATCGGTTTAAATTAGCCAAATCCGAAATTATCATAGGCCCTAAAATTGAAATTTTGAAAAAAGGTCATTTAGGCCTCCAATATATCTTTAAACCCTCCCCATTGTGGACCCAATAACTTGCCTTGAATTTCACACCTCCTAGGCCTTAAAATACGTTGAATTTAACACACAAAGGGGCCCAATTTAAATTTCTAAATTACAAACACTTAGCCCAAAAAAAATGATTTTAATGCATTTAATCATGACAACCAAAATTAATTTTTTATTATTTTGCAACCCAAAAATCATTTTGCAATTTAATTTCCATTTGGCAATTTTATCCTTTTTTATTTTTGCAATTTATTATCTCTAATTGGCAACTTTAAATTTATTCTTTAATTTCCATTTTCCTCCACCAAAAAAATTTACAAGATTTTCCCAAAAATATCCAGTTTCACAATTAAATTTTGAAAATCTCGAGTTCTTCAATTTCATCAATTTTCAAAATTCATCTTAGTCTGAAAATTTTGCAAATTTGCCCTGTCAGATATTTTTCTAACAATCGAAATAAAATATTCCTATTAAATTTCGTTTGGCCTAAAGACAAAATCAACTGTTTAGGAAAATCAATGTTTCACACAAGGTGAAAACAAGCTATACCCTCCCAAGCACTTCAAAAATATCCCAAGTGTAAAATTTTCATTTCAAAACCTTTGGATCGCCCAAAAATTTGCTAAGGCACCCAAACTCTCGGATCTAGGAAAAATTGCCAAGGCTTGCTCAAAAAAAAAATTGGGGGTCCCCAAATATTTTGGGGCGATGGTGTGAAATCCTCACAACATGATGTAGCATTAATCATTTGATGGACATGATTCCCTTTTTGATGTACTTTAGACATTTGATGACAGTGATTAGGACTTTGATTATGGACGTTGATGTACATTTGATTATGTACATTTTCACCTTGAGAAACATTTGATGACGTGATCATGATTAACTCTACCTTCTGATTAAGGAAAATCCTTAAACACGCAAGATTAATCTATATGGATGCAACTAGCTGTCCCTGTTAATCACAGAGATGTTTTTTTTCATCATTGAGCTTTTTGAACACAAAATTGGTACAATCATCATTGGGTCAACCATGATGGTTTGAATACCTCTTTCTCTCGGATTATAATGTTGTAAGTAAACAAATAAAGAAATGATCCCTTTCATATGCAAATGCCCTCGATGATTCTTTGATGATCATGTCATTAAACGAGCTTGCATACAACTCTGAATCATCCTGACAATCACTCATGCAGAAATCAAAAAAATATCATGTCTTCATCATTTGCTAATTTAGTCAAAAACATCATCGATTTGCTAAAAGACATGATTCCAAAAATTTAATAACACTTTGATCATTTATGCTTTTTGTTTGTAGATCCATATTTCAAAAACTTCATCCATTTTTATCCTTAGTTATATTTAAGCTTTTTAGATTTTGATCTGATTTTCCATTTGAAGATTTGATGTGTCAAATGTTGTTTTGATCAAATGTTTGGATGTTTGAATTGTAATATTGATCAACAAGTTTGAGCGTAACAGTTTTCCGGTTTTGACGCCATGATTTTGAGCCAACTTGCATCTATTTTTTTGTGCTCATTGAGTTTGGATTAGTGCCCCCAGTTTGATTTGGCAAAGATGTTGCGGAGGACCATGCTGGTAAGTTTTAAGTAATCGGATCCAAGCTAAATCAAAATAGTGAATTTAAACAAATCAGAATAAGAGACACAACATGATTTACCCTGGGAAACCTCTAGGAGGAAAAACCTAGCATTCAGATCCAAATATTTATTGCCTCTTCAATACACTTACAATAACATCATTGTGGATTTGCTAGGGATCCCCAATCCACGAAGCAAATCAACTTCAATCTAATAGTCCAGATTGAATTAGATCTTTGATGAAAAATTTTCTGCTTGAAGTGTTTGCTATTGAAGCAGATCTGGAGCAGAATTGATGATGAAGTTTGCTGCTTGAAGCTCAGATTGCTGATGATGAGAGTAGGACTTCGACCATGCCACCAACCACTTTTAGCTTGTAAGGAAATCTTAGTATGTTTGCTGCTGGAGCAGATTGAAAGGAAGTTTCAGATCTGGAGCAGATTTTATTAGAACAAATTCACATATGGAGCAGTCAGATTTTCTTGCTTGATCCAAGGTAAGTTCATCATGAATTTGTTGTAGATTAGGACCTCAATAATTTGCTGTTGGTACAAGTCAATAGCAGATCGGATTACTGAGGAAATTCGCCGAGTATAGCAGAGATAGTTTTCGCAAGCTTGTGTTGTATATTTTTTTTTGATGCTCTTTACAATGATCAAAATCCTCATATATATGAGGTAGAAATAAATTATAAGGTAGGGTCGGCCAGATCTGGGACCACACATTTTATATAAACTTGGTGCTAAGGGTGATTTTAAGATATTTAACCATTGTGAAGGGCCCAACCCTTAATTGCATTATTTTAATATAAATTAAATATTTAAGTTATATTAAATTAAATTATAATATTTAGCTAGAATTTGAATCTAGCTATTTAAAATTAACACTCCCTCTTAGCTAGGTAGGATTCTAGCCAATATCATGGATTCCTTCCATGATCTCCATCGTGCCTACTCGCAGAGGATGGAACCACCTTGCATTGCCCGTAGAGGATAGACTTCAATTACAATATCACCTTGCATTACCCGCAGAGGGTGATAACAGAAAAAATACATCTCCACCATGAATTGCCCGAAGAGGGTGGTTTTACATTTCTTTGTAATGACCCGAGCCAGTCTTTTCCGAAATTTCTCAAATACATCTCATGCAGATTTAAACAAATAGATACATGCAAATAAACGTTTGATCCAAGAACAATAACCAGCAATATATTCTCATAAAACTTCTCAGAAAGTGGTTTCGTATTATACAACAACAATACGATAACCATGGATTACAAACATTCCAATCTGAAATACAAAAACAATAGTAAGATTGGATGATAAAGAACCTGTGAATACAATGGCGAACTTTGCTGTGAATCCGCACGGGAGATGAACTGGGTTTTCGTCCAATCCACCGAGAAAGCCTGAAGGTTTCCGTCCTCAAGTTTCAGAATCGAAAGCTGAAGCTTCCTGGATTCTCCAAGAGAAATAAAATTCATAAACTAAGCATATCTCAATGAGACTCCAAGCCTTCTTTTAAAGCTGCAGTTGTGACTCTTCAGTTTCCCCACTTTGTCTCTTCATATTCCACTTAAAGTCACTTTTAAATAAATATAACCGTTAAGTTATAAAGTGACATAATAAATAAAGTAAGGAATCTTCTAGCATTAAAACAAAAGACCAAACGAACTCGGATGAAGACGTGTGATAGCTTGCCGAAAAGCTCTCGGCAAGATGCTCCAAGTCCACTACTGAAATGCTAGGAAAATTGAGTTTCGCCGACTTACTATAACTAGTAAGCACCCTGGAGACCCTATGGAAATTGCTTCGATTGGCCTGAAATTGAAAACAGCTAGGCCAAACATCCCTTTGATCACTGCCAAGCCTCGGTTAGCCCACCAGACCATGATGAAAAGGCTAACGATATGGCACAAAATAATGTGCCCCGAATAGGGGACATTACAAATCATCCCTTCCCGGAGATTGCTTGCCCTCAAGCAATCGGTATTTGCATGCTGTGATCATAATACCTGGATCCCAAACCAACCTCAGGGAAGCTGCTCCACCAATCTGGCGTGTAAAACTGAAACAGACATTAGGCCCTGACCTGTGAAGCCATTCACGCAGCAACAATATGGCAACCACTCTAATGCCAGGATCCCAAATCACTGCAGGATCAGTCATACCAATCTGCCTTATGCTGCCATCTTCTATGAGAAAGTCCTCAACCCAACTGAGAATCTCACTCCAACTGAGATCACCAACACCTCTACGGTCAGATGCAAGGGGAAACCAAACCTCATACTAATCAGCTCCCTGAATAAATACCAACCGTGAGTATGTCCCTCCTGGATCCCATAAGCATAAGGGCCATCCATCTCTCCGACTGGCTGAAATATCCTAGCGCTTTATGCCCATATTAAGTGAATCATCAGAAATGTCCAACTGCCATAACACTGCCCTGCTGATCTATAGCTTGAACCGAAAACTGTACTAAAGAGGCAAGCTACCAAGGCTGCCAGACAAGGCTTCCTCCTGCAAGCAGGGAAGTGTACCCAACCAATCACTCATCCCACTCCTATCCAATAATCAGAAAAGAAAGTCCCCCGTAGGTGGGTTGAATGGAAAACAAAATGCATCCCATACAATAAGGCCAGCATGCGATGCACTGATCAACTCTACTGGAAATCCTGAATCAGAATTAGGATTCCATAATTGTCTCTCTAAACCCGGAGTCATACGAGGCACACTGTTGTGTGAAAAATTCACACCAACCAGCATACTCATCATTCCAAACTTAATAACCCCGTACTGAAGAAGTTCTACCCAATCATCATCATCATGTCCAAAATATGTGGTGATAGAATTACCATAAGCACTGGATGAATTGGTATGATAATGTAGAGGTGTCACAACTGTGTGAAGAGAGGGATAAATCATGGGACGCTCACCAACATGAGACATCTCTCCTTCAGTGAGAGATAGTGCAAGGAAAGGCATATCACCCATCATGCCACAAGACATAACTACCCATCCTGGACTGCTGCTGTAAAAACCAAATTGCTCAACAACTGAGCTCATCCCGCTACTCCTACCTGGTGACCAAGACTCATCTCTAATAACTAAATCTGGGTTCCAAATCCTGCAACCAACCTCATCCTCATCCTGGGAATAGGAAGTGTCTCCCTCGTCTATCTCAAAGAGGGGGTTATCAAATGTCAAGTCAACACCCATGTCAAACAATGAATTATCGATCGCCTGAAAGTGGTCTAACTCAAAAAATCTTTGGGTGACCCAAAGATCTTTTTGGGCAACTATCCAAGTCATAGGTCTGTTGTATGCTATCAAGCTCCTGAATCACCTCCTGAAAGAATTCAAACCTTTCCTTGCCGTCTTGCTCCCTGTACTGGCTAGAGATCACAGTCTGATTTCTTGCCTCTTGTAGAGCAATCTAGGTATGCTCCAAAGTGCCCGAGTAGCACTAAGCTCCCTATTGAGCTTATTGACCTCATCCTCCTTTTCCCTCAACTGCTCAGCATAATTCCCGACAACCTGTAACAGGTGGTCACGGTCTGTAAGTAAACTCAGATACTCTAATTTCCAATCCTCAAATGCTGTTCTGATCCCTTGTAAATCTGTGACATAGGATCCAATCCTTGTACCATCTTGCCCTTTATCCTTTCGAGCCTTTCTGTAGAGATCATCAATAACCTAGTGAGTGCTATCATGGTGGACAAGAGCTGCAATAATGGCATTGTCACTGACTTTCAGCTGACTTTTCAAGGCACACTTCTCGTCAATGTTATCCTGGGATGTACTACAAAATGGGTCATCCATATCAGCATGATGCATGAGTGAAGTGCTTCTAAATAAGTCACATGATTCCTCATTACATGAATTGTTGAAGGTCTCCAACTGGTTACCACAACCTATAACCATGGACTTATCAAACTCAGCCACCAAGTCACCAAGTCACCAAATTAGATTATCTTGATATATATATAATGAAAAATGCTAAATGCTAAGATTATGTTGATTATCATTGTGGGTGACTAGATTACTTATGATAATGATTATGTAAATGCGTTCAACTATTTGAATCCCATCTTAGAGAGGAAGGGTTTGAGCTGTAAGCAAAGGGGGTTGCCAAGGCTATGTAATAGGTTGTTCGAGAATGGATCAAAGGGTCTTTACGTTGGAGAACCGAGGAACCCACTTATGACCTTTGCTCAACTCCACAAGATGGTATGTGTTTTCTAGAAGATGAGGTGGGGTGGGGAAAGTAGGTACAAGTCTCCAAGTGATAGGGTTGTTGTAGACATCCCTTATAGACTTGGTGTAGAAATGGCTTCAGGTGGATCCATCATGTCTCTCCTTCCAAACCCTAATATGTTTGTGGACTATTATTGATAATCTATGAATATAATGTGATCCCTGACCCTAATTGTGTATATATATATTTGTGTGTGGATATTTGTATGTATTGTTTTTGATTGCAGGATTCAAGTCTCAGGGTGTATAAATAATTAATTGGTGAGATGTAACCCTAACCCTAATTTGTTGCAGTTGTCATTTTAGGGAAAATTTTATGACAAATTAGGAAGGGGACATAACACTAACAACTATAATTGTCATTGACCCGGTAACATTGGCTAGATTAAGCTTGCAAGAGTCAATTGATCTCATATACTACTGACCTACCACTAAATTGTTATGTTAAGCCAGGTCATCCTATCAACTAGAACACTATCTTCACTTGCCTCTAAATTGACAAAAAATGCTTTTATTACAATACTACAAATGCAAGTACCCACCAATATGTGGCACTTGTTATTTCTGCATCTATTTTTTTTATTAAATAAAAGGTGAGGTCTCTCTTGACAAAGGCAGTGGTATTGTGTGTTCTAGTGGTTATAAATGTGATCTGATGGGAAAACATAAGAAAGGATAGTGTCTATTTTGGGTTTTTTCTGCACATAAATTCTCAATATAATAACAAATAAAATAAAATAATTCATATATTTAACAACTCTTAAATAAATAGAATATATTTAATTTTTCTTTTAAATTTTTTAGATAGATCTATACTAGTGTATTTTGTTTTAATCATTGACCTCATTTCAGCTGAACTTAATCTTTCCTTCTTAGTTATGCCAGTTTGTTGTGGAGTGGACATTGGCATGTATCTTTCTATTTTAGTCTGCATTGGTTTAAGTACGATTTTGCGACTTCTGTATACTGATTCTTCATTGTTTTGTGTTTGATATAATATGTCTTCTGAAGCTTGTCATTGTTTAAAGGTTCTTCATGGCTTATTAGATCACTAGGCTACTAACTTAAAAGGAATTTTTTTTCGCCTAGAGGTATGTTCTAGTTAGCCATCCCACATGGTATTGCTTATTTATTCTCACAAACAAATTTTGCGCCATGTTATACCTCCTTTCTGATAATGCACACCTGTGCTCAAAAGAAATATCAGCGTGTTTGGGTTGAAATAATGAGTTTTTGGTATTCTCCTTTCTGATAACCTGTAGTGTGTTTTTACCAAGTATTAATCTTACAATTATCTTATAAAAATGAATACTGGGTTTAATCACAGAAATCGGTATTCTTATGTAGCGATGAATTTGCGGTAATGCTTTTTAGTTTTTTGTAAGAGTGGTAAAGTTAAACGCTTTTGACTATGAGCTATGAATGAGTGAGTCTACAAACAGGAGATCTCGTCCCCAATTAAATGCGCATCAATAGTACCCCAGTGAGGTTTGAACATTGATGATAAGAACAATAAAACAACAACTTAACCATTACAACATGCCAATGCCAGCATGAATCTGTGGTTATGTTATTAGGTCACTTGATTTAAAATCTGACAGCAATATCTAGTTTTTTATCTGTTTTCTGTAAATATAAGATATGTCTTAAGATATCTATAATGTTTCTTTTCTTTTCAACTTAGCGTTTTTCTTATTTCTGTGAGCTTCGGGGGCCTACATTCTGATTGCATTTCTATTTTGGAAAATGTACCTGTTCGTAGTTAAGTCATGCAAATTGTGTTCAAAGTACTCTTTTTAGCTGTATAGAGAAGTTGTCTAGAGTTGGAGATTAACTGGATTGGAATTGTTGTATATTTTTATCAGGTATTTTTCAGGTGCTGAAAGCTCTCCTGAGTAAACTAGGCATCTTCTAAACATGGCAGATGCTCAGGAAACTGATAAGAACATTGAGATATGGAAGATTAAAAAATTAATTAAGGCCTTGGAGGCAGCTAGGGGTAGTGGTACGAGTATGATTTCTTTGGTAATGCCTCCAAGGGATCAGATTTCTCGTGTTACGAAAATGCTTGGTGATGAGTTTGGAACTGCATCAAACATTAAGAGCAGGGTTAACCGACAATCAGTTTTAGGAGCAATAACTTCTGCTCAGCAAAGGCTGAAGCTTTACAGCAAAGTCCCACCAAATGGATTGGTGCTTTATACAGGAACTATTCTCACAGAAGACGGGAAGGAAAAGAAAGTAACATTTGATTTTGAACCTTTCAAGCCCATAAATGCATCATTGTATCTTTGTGATAGCAGATTCCACACAGAGGCCCTGAATGAACTTCTTGCATCTGATGAAAAGTTTGGATTTATAGTTATGGATGGCAATGGCACTCTTTTTGGAACCTTGAGTGGTAATGCTCGTGAAGTTCTTCACAAGTTCACTGTGGATTTGCCTAAGAAGCATGGAAGGGGAGGACAATCAGCTTTGCGTTTTGCACGTCTTCGTATGGAGAAACGACACAATTATGTTCGAAAAACAGCAGAGCTAGCAACTCAATTCTTCATTAATCCTGCTACCAGTCAGCCAAATGTTGCTGGTTTGATCTTGGCAGGATCTGCAGATTTCAAGACTGAATTGAGCCAATCTGATATGTTTGATGCCAGGCTTCAGGCAAAGATACTCAATGTTGTTGATGTATCATATGGTGGAGAGAATGGATTTAATCAAGCTATTGAGCTGTCTGCTGAGATTCTATCAAATGTCAAGTTTATTCAAGAAAAGCGCTTGATAGGGAAATATTTTGCAGAAATAAGTCAGGATACGGGTAAGTATGTGTTTGGTATTGATGATACTTTAAAAGCACTGGAGGCCGGAGCTGTTGAAACGCTGATTGTGTGGGAGGGTCTAGATATCAACAGATATATACTAAAGAATAGTGTCACTGGTGATACTCTCATTAAGCACTTAAGCAAAGAGGCAGAGCTTGATTTAGACAATTTCAAGGATCAAAACTCAGCAGCAGTGTTGGAAGTTCAAGACAAGATGCCATTGTTGGAGTGGTTTGCTACTGAATACAAAACTTTTGGCTGTACACTTGAATTTGTGACTAATAAATCACAGGAAGGCTCTCAGTTCTGCAGAGGATTTGGTGGTATTGGTGGGATCCTAAGATACCAGTTAGATATGCGAACCTTTGATGACTTGTCTGACGATGAGGGTGTCTATGAATCTGAATAACAATCAATTTATACTTATCTTGAGCATGCCGACCACAGCTCGGAAATGTGCATGAGGTGTTCAACTGATTTATTGTCAAGACCATGCAATTTTTTTGTCGGCAACTGCTCTTATATTAATGCAAGCTGGAAACAGTCTTTTGCATTAAGGGATTGTGTCATTACGGGATTTCTTCAGATAGTAGGACTGCTCTTCGCAAATCATCAGTTTTTTGCATCGTTCAAGGCAAATGAACAGTTCTTTTCATTAAGGCATCATATGTTACAATGTGGGTTCTACGGATAATAAGACTGTCTTAAATCAGCGTGCTTGTCACCATTGGCTGGTATGATTTATTATTAGACTAGAATTTTTTTTTGTTTACTACATCTGAAAATTAACAGGTTTGTTCCTTTAACTTGCAAAAGTAGAGTTTCACTGAAACATAATTGTTGTTAATAACTAGGAGATAGTCTTCATGGCAAGTCAAATTGTGCTATTGCTATCAGAGTTCAACTGTGTAGTTTTTTTTGATGAAGTGAGCTTTAGTTTTTTTGACTAAGTGGGCTTAACCTTGGCAGAAACTCCATAGTTAAGTGTGCTTGAGTTGGAGTAGTACTGAGATGGGTGACCTCCTGGGAAGGTGCAATGCTTCACCGCAGTGAGCATCACCTAGATGCAATGAACTCTAAGTGGTCCATTCATTCTCATAGAGGGGTTTTTGTGAACCACTACGTATGAAACATGGGTCAATGAGTCTGACTCAAAAGAAAAAACTACACAGTTGAATCCCGATAGTAATATCACAATATTATTATTAATTAGAAATGACAATTGAATTGCATTTTGTTGCAATCATTTTAAAATCTTGTTACACTTCTAACAGAAATTGTTTAACTGTTAATTTGAATTTGTATCAGGGGTTCACTGGACAAACTGGGCTCCAAATGAATGTCGGGACCATCAGCTCTATGCTAAATGCAGAGTCTCATATAGTGTAGTCACGAGTTCACAGATTTGCATCTGGTACTAGTCATGTTATTATCTTCCTAGCATAAAGCTTTATTTTGGAGGTTGTGTGGGTGTTATTGAACCGGGCATGAAGTCAGAGATTTTATTTGAGTAAAATGTTTCCTATGGACATACTGTTTGATATACCTAATGTATTTGGATATGATATTAGGGAAAATAAGACCCTTTTTTTAAGGAGATCTCAGATACTCTGCTTATAATAATGAACTGATGTTACATCTGGCATCTTTTTTTTTTAACTGCATAATTTTTAGGGTAGTAATTTTATTGTTGTTTCTTTTTTTTGCTGCAACGGGTTTCTCAAATTCATTTTTCTTCAAAGATCAATATAATGTGTAGAGCTGGTAGTTGATTATGTGAATCTCATGCAGATGCATTTCAAAGGTTATTGACCTGGAACGTTTTCTCTGGATATCTTACATAATTGTTGAAAAACAAATGTTTTCTAGTTTGTTCAACTGAAGATGTTATGAATAGATATTTAAATGTAATCGGGGAAGCGAATGCTCTTTCCGAGATTTGTTTAAAAGTTTATTTATTTGATTTGCTGGGCAAAACCATGAACTAAATGAGCCTTGTGATTGTCGACAGATTTCAACTGTCATAGATCAGTGAAATGTTGTGTAGATTTGATGCAGTTTAAGTCAATGGAATCTCCGCTTTTTCTGTACCGGATTATATAATAATTTTTGAACTTCTGCATACTTTCTGGATATTGTTAGTGAGATTTTAAAGTGGAAGGCTACGAACAGCTTTTGCCAAAACATTAGTTGTTTTCCTATCTGGTTCTTTCCTTTTTGTGCTGGGTTTTAAGGTGCACGGTGGAGAAAAGCACACCTGGAATTTATAGTCTGGACTGTTTTTTTGAGTTAATTTTAGATTGTATAATTTTTATTTCTGATCAGTAATAGGTAATAGATTTTTATTAAGCATCCGAGAAAATTCCTGGCCCGGTCCAGGGATGGTTACATCCAGGGAAACCATCTTCCCAACAATATTTCATTACAAAAGAGACCCATTAACAGGTCTTCTATCAATCAGCCCCAAATCAGTCCTGTATCCAGGTTCTAAAATTAACCTCTGGTTCCTCCTTTAGTCTGGGAACGGAGGATCATGTCAAAAGATTTCTTTGCTTTCTTGTCCTCTTTCCCTTTTACCGTTACCCAATCTTCTTCTACCCTAGCTGCCTCCTGCTGCCATACCATAGAGTGGGCAGCCTTTGATGCTTCGGCCAAGCTACTCTTCTTTTGCTGTTGCATCTCTGCAACTGTGACTGGATCATTCCCACTATATGGAGTCCCCACAGGTCTTTTTTTCTCCCTGCCCTCTGGTGTGTCAGATCCATTTTTTTCCTTACATGCTTTTTCACTCTCAACATTGGTAGCATTAGCACTGTTCGTTACTGGAAGCACCACCTGTTTTGTATCTTCCAAGGGTCGCTGCGAGCCATCATCATGTAAGACCTGAGAGTAGCCTATCTTCTTTTTTGCCTTCTTCTCCACTGTATAATGCGAGGGAGAGACATCTTTCCACCAAGATGCCTCGTGCAGTCTATTCTTATCCTAAGTTACCGATTTGGGTGCGGATGCGGGATGCGGATGCGCGAATTTTTTTTTTTTTGGGGATGCGGATGCGTTTCTGATATATATATATATTTGTGTGTTAGACATAATATATTTGATTACAATAATATTTGATGTTTGTAATGTTTCAATATATGTTAATAAATATTAACATATTATGTTTGTAATGTTTTAATATATTATGTCTAACTGATAGATTAAAACATTACAAACATCAAATATTATTTTAATATTAATTAACACACAAATATTAAAACATTAAGATTATATATTAATTAACAAACATCAAATATTATTTTAATATTAATTAACACACAAATATTAAAACATTAAGATTATATATTAATTAACAAACAGCAAATATTATTTTAATATTGATTTAAACACAAATATTAAAACATTAAGATTATATATTAATTAACAAACATCAAATATTATTTTAATATTAATTAACACACAAATATTAAAACATTAAGATTATATATTAATTAACAAACATCAAATATTATTTTAATATTAATTTTAACACAAATATTAAAACAATTCCGTGATGGGCACAGAATGCGTTTCGGGAGGGACCTAAGGAACTCCGATGGTATTTGTTTGGGTTTTATGATTTATCAATGCCAAAAACAGAAAATTATACAGCGCAGGAACTCCAGCATCCGCTCCCGCATCCCAGGGCTAGGTGGACGCATCGGTATCTTAGTTCTTATCACATTGAGCAGCCCTATGTCCAATTTGGAAGCATTTCCTACAATGAAAAGGAACTCCCTCATAATCCAGATGCCTTTTGAAGTTCTAATCTTAATCTCTCCAGGGAGAACATCAGTCACATCCATTTCAACCAATATTCGAGCAAAGGTTGAATGAAGAAGATTTGAAGAATCTGTATCAAGCATCAACAAAACTCTCTAAAGAGTTAACTACAGCTTCAAGACAAGATTCAAACCAAAGATGTAACGGAAGATTTAGGTAGCCTCACCTAGAGAGGAACCCTGTCAAAAGCTTCAGAAGTAGGGCAAAAGGCTGGATGCCAAGGTTTCAACATTAGAGGAACTTTACCCTTCCAATCCCAAAAGAAATCACATAAAATCCTATTTTTATCCCAAACCTTCTCAAGAACAACAATGAAAAAACCTCATGGCAGGGTAGATTTGGACACACCCTTCCAGAACAGGTTCCCAGTTAACAATAATCCATTTATTCAATTCTGCCAGGCTTGGCCATAAACCTCTGAATTGTCTGATCAAACCGAGCTCTGTAAAGACTGCAACATTGTGGGTTACCTCTTTCTCAACTTCATCCCCTTACTCCACCGAGATGGACCTGTCCATTGGTTGTTTCTTAGCCTCTGCAGACCCTTCTCCCTGTTGCTGGCGCGCATGCATCTGCCTTATCATTGTGGCAGTAGCCTCAGAGAGGCGGCAGGGGCTTTTCCCTTGAGCATCATTCAAAACCCCAAGTGCCCCATCTCCATTCTCACTGGTTGCCGCCTTCTTCTGCAACAACCCTCTGGCTCTGTTTTAACAGAACACTGTTCCATCACCACTAAAACCACTGTCATTCACCCTGCCCTCTCATACCAACTCCTTTCCCTTTTGCCATTTCGCATGGCGCAAGGAATTCCATGCACTTTCTGTACCCAGCATCCATCGTCTGCCCAGCGACTCCATCCACAGTCAAAGTTGGTCATCATTGCACCCGCCTGCATGCTGGCAAAGTATTTTCCCTGGCCACCCTCAGCAGAAATCGTTGCCTCAGGAAGCCCTAGCTCCGCAGCATCTGCCTTCAATGGCTCATTCTTCTTGTTAGATTGTATAATTTGCTGGATATGTTATTATGTGTTTTAAATTAGTAATAGATTATAAAAATTAATTATGTTTTTTTATAAAGAAATATATATATTTTAAATTTTCTCAAGTTCGAATATTTATCATCAAATATACATCAATGTAGAATGTGTTTACAAAAATATAATATAAACCACTTATTTGGTTTTAGATTTTTTTAGATCAGTAAGCTGCATCTGAGCTGGTATTTGTATGAATATATGTTAAAATGTGCAATTCTGGGATGTATCCAATAATAAAGCATGTCTATGAACTGAGTCAAAACAAAAAGGCTCCTATACGAGCAGTTAAAACAAAGCTGTTACCGAAGGGGTTTGTTGCAGACTGTGCCTGTGGGCCTTGTCCAATGTTTTGTTTTTGGGTTTTTTGGGTAAGGAACAGCTTAGGTCACGGTTCTCCTCTCTTCGGTCCTTCCAGTAAAGTGTTTTTTTATTGTTGTCTTTTGCCTTGGTTCCAAAACTGCTTCACACAAACTAATGATTATGCTTCAAGAAAACCCATTAAACCCAATGGGTCAGATAGAAACTCATCTTTACCAACAGGGAAAACACAGGTGCTAGTAGATAACACGTGCCAAGTAAATTTTGGACCAGTTCTAAATGATTCCTGCATGCAGCCCTCCGAGTCTTGGTTGAAGTGGTTATTTTAGGAGGGTTTAAAGATTTCTGAAAGTCCCTCTCTTCAGATTACAAATGGTTCTCCAGATTCTTACCTTAGCATTCTAACAAGGAATACAACTGGGCCTGGGGCTCTCTTTGGGCAGGGTCCAATTAAGTTAGTGCCAAGGTTACACAGGGAGGCACCCCTTGTCCCCACACCCCTCAGTGTTTTCGGGATGGCGAGGTGCAAAGGGGATGCCCCCCTCCCACCCCCATTGAGCAGAAATTGACTGAAATGGCAGGAAACATCCCCTGCGTCCCCCAAATGGCAGGGTTTGCGTCCAGTGTTAAAAAACATAAAAAAACTTCTTGTCATTAAAAGTTGCACGTACAACTGCATTGGAACAAGTTTAATAACCTGTAAACATTTTATATTGAGTTAAATTTTCTGAGGATCCAAATTTGTGAATCTCAAATATAGATCACACTTTGTCAGACTGAACATTTTACTCATTAACAGATGTTCATTGTTTTTCTGTAAGCAATCATTCAAAGATACCACATTATTGGCCAAAACAACCAACACAAGTTAATGTTCTTTCTTAAGATAACAAAGTAGAAACAAATTCAAGTGGACTTTGACATTAACTAATGAAAAGTAGAAACAAATTCAAGTGGACTTTGACATTAACTAATTATTCTTAGCTGATATTAAGTTGAATCTATGTTTCGTGCATGCATCAAATTGTTGAAGTAGTTAAAGTTGTAGGCTTATTTTGTGTTCCAGGCAAGACATTTGTTGACATTTGATTTTACCATAAATGTTGTCATTAGAAGTTCTATAAAATATTAAAAACATTAAAACATTAAAAGATATAATATAGTATATTTTCACTGACACTTGGCCCTCTAGGAAACATCTGAGAAATGTGTCCCCTGTTGTGTTCCTGTCCTCGAAATGTTGTGGAATAGAGGTTAATGCAGCTGGTGTGAGTGATAGACTAATCTTTGTAAATGCAAAAGCAATATAGAGGGATATTGTGATTTAGGCAAATTTGCAAGATTAAGCAACTTTAAAATAAGAAATTGCTTATGATTCAATCCCAAAATAGCTAGAAGTAGCAGTAGTGTATCTTACAAGGTGCCTCATATTGTGGGTGATCAAATAGGACAATATGAGAATAAAGGTCAAAAGAAAGTGTGTTTTTCAATTCAGGGTGAGACCAAGGTAGAACAAACGAAAACCAATATACCTACAGTAGACAAAGAGTAAATGGAGGATAGGGCTCATGACCACAAAGACACGTATAACATCTCCAGCACTCCATTTTTATGGTCGTTTGAAATATGTGTAAATGAACTTGTGATGTTGAAAGAGTATTGACTTTGTAGAAGCAAATGAGGAACATGGGGAAATCATAGTTAAAAGAAATCATAGAATTTAGTAAGAATCTCGAAAAAGAAAACAAGATGCTCAAAGCTGAAGTTGTAAAATTGCAAATCACCATAGAAAGGGGACAAGAGAAGTTGATTTCTATAAAATAATAGCTACATGAAACAAGAACAACTAAAAAGGAGAGCTTAGAGTCAATAGAATAAGTGGCACAAAATAAATTGAAGAAATTCAATCAGTAATGTAATACAACAAAGTAATGGATCAAATAGAAGTAGTCAAATCTTGGGCACAAATTTGAGTGGTCCATCAATTGAACAAACATAAATCATAGAAAAACAAATTAAGAACCAATTAAGAGTAGAAAAATAAATTAAGAAACAATTAAGAGAAGAAAAAGATAGACAAAACAAGGCTGCAATTTCATAATCAAAGGTTAGAAGGACTTTAGTGAGGCAAAACAAGGCCGCAATTTCATAATCAAAGGCTAGAAGGACTTTGGCGAGGAAGAAAGGACTGAGATTTTAGTAAGAATTTTTCTTGAGGATCAACTAAAGTGGTTAGGTAGTATTCAACAAGCAAATAAGATTGGAAAGAAAACAATTGACAGTTGAAATAAAACAATTGATAGTTGAAATAGACATGGAAGATTTTAAGATGTGTGGAAGACAAGAATCCAATTTTAAAGAAGGGAATGCTTAGAGGCACTTTTGTTTTACTTTGAAGAAGACTTGACATTTGCACAAGAAGAAGAACAAAGGAAAGAGGGAGAAGGTAAAAATAAGAAAAGGAAAATGGACTTGGCTGAAAAACAATGAAGTCCAAATCAATGATATGCCTTCACACAAGAAATATGGATGTGCGGCCCCACGAGAGTATCTTTATATGGTAAGTTGGAATTTAATAGGATTTTAATAGGATTCCCATGGAAGACAGGACTGGGGTTGGGGCCCATGGCAGAAGGGAAAGACATTAGTATTCTTACAGAAACACATGAGCATGATGGCTGCAAAGTTTTGGATTTTGAAGGTTACAAATTTTTTTAAGGATAATTGTGATCTCTATCATGCTTAGCCACCTTAGCTAAGTACTCTTCTTCTACCACACATCACATTTGTTTAGAAAACACCTAGATCTTGTTCAAGGAGGGCAATTATTTCAAGTGGAAGCTTACGGAAGCCATAGAAATTAATAACCACCCCATTAACCTCAATCGAGATGAAGGTTGGACCATTTGGCGACTTTTACTATCCTCTCCTGATAACTACCATCATCGTTTTGATTCAATAAAAACGGGTTTTGAAAGGACCCAAAACCTTGTACAAAGAGTAAAGAAAGATATAGTAGTGAAAGATCTTAAAACAACTGTGGAACACCACCCAACAAACTAGAGGAACTCACCATAGTTCCCATCAAGAGGGCGAAAAACCAGCCCAGCTAAACACAACAAAGGACCATCAAGATTTACATTTTGGCCCATTCTTATGAGAACGTAAAGACATATCAAACGAAGGTTTGGAGGATTTGACTTTTTTTCCTTTAACTAATGACCATCCATCCTCCACCTTTTCAGCAGCCATTTGCCAATCCAGAGAAGCATCTATATCCACAAAAGGGATAGGGGTAACACAACTAATCCCCAAAACCCTCTCAAGCGAGACATGGGCATCAATACCCACAACAACAGGAGATAAGACAGCTGAACCAACGCTAGCTTCATTGTTCTAGATAGAGACAACAACAGAAGAAGGGGCAACCTTAACATTCTGAACCAAATCCGCCTTAGAGACAACATCCGTAGCATCAAAGACAACAATAGTAGCAACTACCAAAGAGTGATCAATCTGCAGTGAACACTCTGTCACACCCCCGTCCTTGGAGACTTTATGAACTGTATAATGATGGTTCGAAACCCCCATCCACCAAGAAGGTGATTTTTTCAATCTAACCTTATCAGAGGAGCACCACGCAGCGAGATGTCCAGTCTTATGACATTTCTTGCATCTAAATGGAATACCCTCATAATCAAGATTTTGGGTCCAAGATCCATTTGGAGAAGCCAAAGTTATCTGTTCAGGGAGACCCTTTGAAACATCAACCTCCACAAGAATATAAGCAAACTTCGTCTTAAAAACATCAGAAGAATCTATATCAACCATCTGGAAATCCCCAATGGCCTCCCCTACGGACTTCAGGACAGAATCCAGTCATAGATGAAGGGGAAGATTCGGCAATCTTACCCATAAGGGTATTTTATTAAAGGATTCAGTGAGAGGATCAAACCCCTAATACCAAGGTTTAGCCATCAGGGGGAACCGCTCCTCCCAAGAGAAACAACTGTTACACAAAATGGTGTTCCTATCTGCAACATTATCAAATTTCACAATAAAAAAACCCCTTGCCACAAGGTAAATCTGAACCGTATCAGTTATGATGGGTTCCCAATGTTTGAAAATCCAAGCATGTAAATTAGGAAGAGAGGGCCATAAACCCCTAAAACGAAAAAATAGCAACAGTAGAAGAGAAATCCTCCACAGTTTTGAAGATCTCATCCATTGTATCTGAATCAAGATTAATCACGAGGGGGCTACTTACAGAGATAGGCAGCACCAAAGGACGAGATCCCCCTTTCCCAGTAGAGGCAGGACCATAGATACCTACCTCAAAAGCAGCCACATCCGCATATGAAATCGCTGACCTCCCCTTAACAGTCTGAAACCCTGAGAGGGCCGTCTGGGAAGACCCTGGCAACAAAAGAGACAGTCCAAAAGCAGATGCAGCACCAGGGGCGGAAGCCTTCCCAAAAACGGTGGTCACTGAACACCCCCCATTGTAGTCAAGGATCGCTGCAGCAGGAAGGGCAACAACAAAACGGTGATTGGGAGCAGTATTTTGAAAATTCGTGTGAGTGGGAGCGTAAGCAGGCATAAGCGTGAGCCCTTTATGTATATTTTAACTACCATCATCGTTGAGTTGTTCTTGGCTACCTCTTTTTCCCTAGTTAACCACCTCACCCCTCACCTTAACCTTACCCTCTCCTTTTTGTAGTGGCTTGCTTTCACCCTCCTCTCCCCTTTGCTCCCCCTATTGGTTCAATCCCTCTTTTTATGCGTCATTTCTTAACCAACTTTGCGTTTGTGTTTTTTGTTTTGGCTCTTTTAGTTTATCCCCTTTATTTATTCATTCTTTTTCTTTTAGTTAAATTGTTAGTTGTGTTTTTGTTCTTTATTTATTAGGAGTTGGTAGGTATCTCTCTTTAGTTTTTGGTAGTTCCTTTAGCTCCTTGTGGCTTTGGTGGTTTGTGTTGCCTTCTATTCTTTCTTTGTTGGATTCTCTCTCTCTCTTTTTTTCTTTTTTCTTTTTTCTTTTTTCTCTTTGGTGTTTATTAGTAGTCTTTACTTATATTTCCTTAGTTACTTTTATTTTGTTATGAGGTTATTTACATCTCATTTCTCTTCACTTTGTTCATTTAATTTGGTCTCCTCTTTTACCCTTTTTTTATTTATATATTTTTTGCATGTCTTATTCACACCGTTCCACGTGCTCTCCCTCTTTACGCCTCTTAATATATCTCTTGAGTTAGTCCTTTTCTTGCATCTTGCTATCTTTCATATCCCGTACTCTCTCACATTCTAATTATGGATCATAGACTGTGACCTGAAACGTTGATGCTAAAAATACATACATAATCAAAACCAAAGGCTAATGAATTAAAGATCTTAGTTCTTTATTGAATTAAATATTAGATTTGTAGGAAGATGAATTTTTTTATTAGTCTTTCAAGAACCATTTTTTAAAACACATAAAAATGTGGAGAGCAGTAGACAAGGGAATGAGAATGAAATAAGAATTAGACAAAATATGATGACTTGTCACCAACATATAGATAACAATGTTTTCATAAGGAAAGAAGGAATTATTTTGTCTTAATTACAAGTTATAGATGATGCTAAATCGTTACCCAAGGATGATGAAATGGATAAGTTGGTTGCTGAAGAAAATGATTAGGTTATTTTGGTGAGTAGTGATTTTGTGATTTGCCATGTTAGTAATGATGGTGACAGTTTTGAATCCTCTTCAATGGAGGTTGATTTGAACTGAGATTTGCATCAGGTGCAATTATTTTGAAACAATATCTCCGTTCTAGTTGATGATATACTTATTCAAGAATCTAGTTTGTTTGAAGTAGTGCATGAAGATGTTGCCAGAGTTTATGATGAGAGATGGTTGTTTGGTCATAAAGTTTTACACAAATTTTTCTTTTGCATAACAGGTATTCAATGGATTTTTATCCATATTTTCAATCTACAGGTGCTTCATAGATATACATCCCTTTTCTGTAGTGGATCCTACTTCTCTAAGCCACTCAATAGATTCACTTGAGCATCTTTGAGACTCTTCCTGAAGTAGGGTCTCAATGTACATAATTTTTCAATTTTGTTGTGCTTTAGCCGTAGTTTTGTTTCGGTTTTGTCCTATGCTCGTTCTACTATGCTCTTTGACTCTGCAACCCAATGATATAATACAATACTCCTAACCAAAGACTCAATCAAAAGCTATCTTCAAGAATTGCTGAAGATGCTCACTTTCTGGAGAAACTTCTTGATAATTCACAAATTGATGACTATAAACTTACTGTAGGGTTAAAGTTGACCCTTAGAAGGTACCAACAAGAAGATATTAATTGGCTAGGACTTCTTAAGTGTTTTAAGCTTCATAGGATTTTGTGTGATGACATGGCTCTTGGTAAAACACTCCAAACATCAGCAATATTAGTGTCTGATTTCATGGAATGTGTTGTTTCCAAAGTAGATAAAGAGCAATTGCTTGCATTGATTATATGCCCATTAACGTTGGTGGGTCATTGGACCTTTGAAATTTAGAAATTTATTGATTCCTCCATTGTAAATCCTCTACAATATATTGGATCTCCTCAAGAGTTCTTCCTGCTTTGGAATCAATTTACAATTTATAATATTATTATAACATCATATGATGTTGTCCACCAAGACATTGATTCCTCAAGGTGTTTGGAATTACTGTGTTTTAGATGAATGTTACATTATGAAGAATGCAAGATCAAAAATTAATACCGCAACTAAATAGTTGAAGGACGAACACCTTTTTTTTGAGTGGAATGCCGATTTAGTTTTAGTCCACTTATGAGAAACCAATATTGGCTACCAGAGATGCGAGGCATTCAACCGGGGATGCAAAATTTATTGCCCTTTCCGTGGAAGCACTTCACAAATAGGTCATGCCTTTTCTTCTTCAAAGAACAGAAAGATGAAGTGTTAGACGATCTACTAGGAAAAAATAATTCAGGGCCAATATTGTGATTTGAGTGTTGTACAGCTGGGACTTTGTGAACGCTTTTCTAGATCAGAAGATAAAAACTAAAAATATATCTACCTTGGTTGAGGATTATGAAATCAAGTAGATGATGGACCTACTACCACATCAAAGGCATCGTCCCCTGTCTTCCATGGTTTGAACTTAAATTGTGTAGCCATCAATTCCTTGTAATAGGAGATGCACCATCTGATTCTCTTGTGTCAAATATATCTGAGTGCATCTCGGATAGTAAAGATATCAAAATAAGCTTTCATGATTAACAACATGCTCCAAAATTGGTTGCTCTTCAAAAAATATTTGTGTAATAAAAATTTCATATCCATTTGTAATTTTACCTACACTTTTTTAATCACTTTGGTGTCCATTTCCTTAGCATTTGAGTAGGTTCATTTAAGTCCTTGCATCAACCTTTTCCTTGTTAAGATGTTTAGGGTCCTTCTTTAGTAGCTATCTTTCAACGTTGCTTTTGCATTAATCATGTGTTGCCTTTGTTACTTGTTTTTTTAGCATGATTCTCCTAGACATTAGCATACTGTGTGGATGTCCATACATAGCGCATGTGTCTCACGATATCTTGATGTTCAAATGTTAGTTCTGAGCGTTTTGACACTTGTCACCTATCTTGGTTGATGGAAATGGATTGGAATCTTCTAGATTAACTCAAAAACCTCTTTTTCTCTCCTCTTTTCCCTTTAAAATCCATCTTTTCATCTCATCCAATCTCTTTTGGTTATCTCTTGTAAGTTATACACAAAATATCTCACTTCTCTCTTGGCTTTCAAAACTTTCTCTTGTTCTCTCTCACTACAATAGTCTCTAATTTGCTACAGTAGTCTCTCAAAACAATATACATAGTTATCTTGACTTTCTCAAGCCTATATGGTAAAACATTTCTCATATCTTTGAGTATCTTGGGATTTAGCACATCCCCTATCCATCATATCATTTTAACTATCTATCTATCTATCTATTTGGTCATTGTGGAGGTGGAAACACCAAAACAAGGACTTGATTGAGGCAAGTCTCTAAACAAACTTAAATATATCTTCTCTCTAGTGTGTGTGCAAGTTAATTGAAAGCTGTGATATAGAAAATAGTGATCAATGGTAGACCCCCACTTTCTATATACATTGGAATACCAAACCCCATCCTTAGATCAAATTTGATTAGCACAACCCAAAATAGATGAAGGGGTGCTAACGCATAATCTAGATAAAGAGGGAGTTTTGATGGGATGGTATTCCCTATATGGACATAAATGTATGTATATGGAATGTAAAGTATGGAAAAAACTTATGCAATGATAAAAAAGATGATAACACACAATGTACGATATTAGTTCTAATGTATCAAAGTAAGTGCTAAAGGAAAATAAGAATGATGTACTCACCTCGTGCTAGAAGAGGAAAAGTGAACTTCAGATTTGCAATTGGTTGTCGAAAACTTGTTTGAATCGGAAACCATTCGGGATCTGGAACTTTGAGACCTGTAACTTCTAATTGTGAAATTTGTAGATTCTCAGGAACATGCCAACTCAAGTCGGCCTAGTCCCAAAAAGTCATCCTAGTCTTGGAAGGGTAAAAATTGATAAAATATGTAAAGGATCAAACCCTGGTTTTGAAACCTTGAAAATTCAGATCTGCAACAACACACTTGTTCTTGCATACAAGAAAAATGGAGAAATTTTTGTGGAAAGGGGCTTGCCTTGGTCAAGCCCCTATATAGGAATTAACCTTGAAAGGAAATAAGAAATGCATGTAAAACAAAACAAATGTAAGTATTCACCTTGCTTGTCAAACCCTCATGGATGGATACGGATCCGATAAACCCATGAAGATGTATGCATGAAATGTGTTGTAGAATCAATGATGTCTTCACAAATGCAATTGATCTACAGTTGCCAAATCCTTAGATCTTTCAATGTATGTATGCTTGATCGCTTCAATGGAGAAGGGAAGGAAGAAGGAATAGATGTGGATCTTCTTGCTTGCTTGTGAATTCCTCTACTTGGCCACCATGGAAGAGAGAAACTTGCATCAATGAGAGAAGATTGCCTTTGAATGGATCTTGAATGGAAAAAAACTTGAATTGGGAGTCTTGCCTTCAAATCTTGAATCCAAAAGAGCACTTGAAATCACCAATGATTTTTTGCACATAGATTTCTTGTAAGTGTGTCTCATATATGTCAAAATGAGAAGCTTGAATGTCCTTTTATAGTCAATCTGGGATCCAAATTTGACAGGCCAACAATGATCAAGAGAGGGAAAAGAAATATCCCCACATTGGACCTATAGCCCATTAAAAAAAACCCTAATGACTAGGCTGAACTAGGTTGGCCTAGTCCAAGACTAGGCCAAATTTGGCCTAGTCCCAAAGAGGCACATTTTACAATGGTCTTTGGGATGCGAGAAATGCGGAGAGATTCAAGGAGAAAGGAAAGATGGGATTGAGAAATCAAGCATAAGCATATCCTGATCTAGGAGATTACTAAAATGGAGCTAAAAAAGGTCTTAGTGTTGATTTTGTGAAGATCACTGCAAATGTAATAGAACTCCTTATTGTATGTGTTTTTCAAAGGCAACAATATCTCTCTTATTTATATTGTGGATGAGACATGGATAAACATGTCCCTTTTTGGGACATGTCTATTCATTAACACAAACTCTTTTAATATATATATATATATATATATATATATATATATATATATATATATATATATATATATATATATAATAGTATTTTTATAGTCTTATTATATTAATTTCTCTAACACAATAATACTTTAGATATATATAAATTTATATCTCATATATAATGAATATATATATAAATTATATCTCATATATATATATATATATATATATATATATATATATATATATATTGTCTCATTGGTTTATCCGACTGAAGCTACCAAACATCAACACTCCCTCTTAGCTAGGGAGAATAATGTTAGAATAACTGAGAGGGGGGGGAGGGGTGAATCAGTTAGATCAGTTATCCTACAATCCCAAATACAAAGATGTAACACTCAAAACAATTTCAATAAATTTTGCAGCTCGGTAACATAAAGTATTAAACTGTCTGTGCCTTTTACCGATTACCAGTTAATTAACTCACTATGATTACTGACCAAATCAAATATGCACTATGTAAAGTATGACAATAAAATAATCATCACAGAAACACATAACACAATGATTTAACGTGGAAACCCTGCTAAGGGAAAAACCACTTGGGACTGGTAACCCAAAATAATTTTCACTCTTCTGAAGTGAGCTCGGTGAAGAGCCAACCCTGTTAAAGGTTACAAACACATTGTTAGATGTGATCTTGTTAGACGATTTAAGACTAACAGTTAACTTTTGACCAACATTCACTATGGGGTTAATAAGATAACAATGTACATTCCTTGAATGACATAGGGGCATAACATAAGACGGATAAGTCCACTCGATTAGGAGATTTTCTATATCAATGGTTAAACTGAAATAGTAGTTGATCTGATTACAATACAACTTAATTTGTAGATGTTTGGATCTATTCTAAGCCCATACAAATCCTTTGATCAATATTTCAATTCACTTTCTTAACTTACTTTCACTCGGTAATAGCTCTCTGACGCTCAGTACTATTCTACAGTTTGGTTCTCCTTCATCCAGTCTGATCAAGCATGGATGAAACTATATTCACGCGAAATCTCTGCAGTCTTCTTTCTTTCGGCATAGTTTCAACAAAGAAACTCATATATCTTATATAGACAGATAAACCATTTTCATATCAACCATCAGATTTTGCCGCTTATCCTTCTTCGTTGATTTTGCCTCTTCAACCTTCTTCGGTAGTTGTGTCAATAACACGTTTCAATCCCTTCCTTTAGATCTTCTCCGAATTTTGTCAGTCGTGGATCTCATAAAAAACTTTATCCTCAATCTCGAAATCATAACAATTTCTAGCTCATCATTTTTTGTCAACTAAACTAAGCATTTATACTTTCATCCATACTCGGTTAACAAAGAAAAGCATCGGCGAAAATAAGCTCGGTTAATACTGTCGCTCAGTATACACTACATTGGCTCAGTGTATACTGAAGTCTTCATTTACCAACCACATTGCCTTGTACAATTTTGCTCCCTTCTCCATAATAGATTAATGCAACATAATCAAGTCAACACTATGAAATCATAGACTCATCAATAAGTTACCCAAAGTATTTCTTATCCTCATTTGTCATATCCATCTTTCCCATGTAGATATCTCAGTTCTTCATCTTTTCTCTCTTTTTATAGATGTTTAGATATTTGTAACTAACATGATAAGTACTGTCAAAACTAGTTGACATCAATGACAACATAATGACTGATTTAATTATCTTACATGTCATTTCAGTAACTCGGTGATCTCTAATCACTGATCTTCAAGTCATTCAGGTATTCAATCAGTTGTAGTTCAGCAATCTCTCCCTTTGGCATTGATGACAACACAAGTAATATGAAAATATGTCATACACATACCAAACATGTATTCTACAACTATGTAAGTAAATGTTGTAGCTCGGTAAGCTCTCCCTAGCTTGATATTTAATATGTTTAATCACTATGTTACATAACAACATTTCAAGTGTAGACTCTCCTCTACGGATTTGATCTTTTCAGCTCTCAGAGTTCTTCTGTTCTCAACAACAAATATTTAAATCTCTCCCTGACTTTATCAGATTATCTCTCCCTTAGATAGATATTCCATTGATCTCTTTGTTTATCTCTCATATTGTTTATCTCTCCTATTGTTTATCTCTCCCTTTGACAACAATGCCAAAGAAAAACATAAAACATACAGCTTTGCAATAGCCAAGTAACTCTTTGTTGTTCGGTGAAGACAATGTATCTCTGTATACTGATATACAAATTCTCTGTTCTAGCTCCTTAAATCATTCACAACCTTAGACATAATCCAAAGTGTGAGCTATGTTGCATCAACATGAATGATCTTCTGATAAGAATAGGCTGATGCAACCTTCAAATCACATTAGTGATCGGTAGATAGGGGACGAACCCCAAGTCTAGTCCTCAAGTATCAAAAGTGTCCTTCGGTAGAGGCTTGCTAAAAATATCAACAAGTTGCTCCTTTGATGTAACATATTTCAGTTTTACTTGCTTCTCCTGTACTTGTTCTCTTAAGTAGTGATACTTAATTGATATATGTTTTGTTTTTGAATGCATTGAATGATTCTTAGAAATATTTATAGCACTAGTGTTGTCACAGTATATAATCATTGGCTCAGTGATTACCTCATTCATTCCTTCCAACACTTATTTGATATAAGCAATGTTTGAATAGCTTGTAGCAACAACAACATATTCTGCTTCTGTAGTAGACTAAGAAATACAAGGTTGTTTCTTACTTGTCCAAGTTACAAGTCTTTCACCAAAGAAAAATGCTCCCCCGGTTGTGCTCTTTCTGTTATCTATATTTCCAGCCCAATCCGCATCGGTGTAAACTCTTAGTTGAAATTTTCCTTTCATAGGATACCATAAACCATAATCCTCTATTTTCTTCAAGTATCTCAAGATTCTTTTCACTGCAACCATATGTGAATCCTTTGGATTGGCAGAAAATCTAGCCACAATCCCCATTGCATGTGCTATATCAGACCTATTGTGTACTACATACATCAGTTTACCAATCATAGATTGGTATAATATCTGATTTACCTCTATAGATTCATCATCTTTTGTTAATTTGTAGCCCGTAACCATCGGTGTTCGTACTAGTTTAGCATCTTCCATGCCAAATGTTCTCAATACTTCCTTTATGTACTTTGATTGTGTGATGAAAATTTCATCATTTTGCTGAATAACCTGCAAACCTAGAAAGAATTTAATCTCTCCAAACATTGACATTTTAAATTCCTTTCTCATCTCATCAACAAATGATTTACAAATATGATCTTGTCCTCCAAAAATTATATCATCCATAAATATTTCAGCATTCAAAATAGTATCATCAGATCCTCCTTTAATGTACAAATTGTTGTTTTCATTAGTTCTTACAAAACCAATACTTAAAAGATAAGAATGTAACCTTTCATACCATGCTCTTGGTGCTTGCTTTAATCCATATAAAGATTTATGCAGTCTCTATACCGTGTCTTTCTGATTCGGATCATCAAACCCTTCAAAAAATTTTATGTAGACCTCCTCTTCTAGTATTCCATTCAGAAAAGCCAACTTAACATCCATTTGATAGACTTTGAATTTCTTATGTGCAACATATGCAAGTAACAAGAAAAATCCTTCTAGGCTAGCAATAGGTGCAAAAGTTTCACCATAATCAATACCTTCTTCTTGTGCATATCCCTTGCAAACAAGTCTAGCTTTGTTCCTTGTAACCTCTCCATTTTCATTCAGCTTATTTCTGAAAATCCATTTAGTACCAATAACATTTAGTTCCAATAACATTTTTATCTTTCGGCCTAGGGACTAAAGTCCATGTCTTATTTTTCTCAATTTATTCAATCTCTTCATTCATAGCATTGATCCATTCATCATTCTCAAGTGCAACCTTAACATTATTCGGTTCAAACTCACAAACTAAGCATACATTTTGTCTTAACTTACTTCTTGTCAGCATCCTAGGTTGCTTGTCTCCAATGATTTGGTTCTCAGGATGATGTCTTTTGACAAATCTTGCTAGCACTTGATCTCTTCTTTGTTCTTCATTCTGTTCAGGTTCATTTCCTTGCTCGACAGCTTCTTCCTGATCCTCGGTTTCCCTTTGCTATTCCTCGGTGTTATTTTCCTGATGCTCGATCGACTCATCCCGTGGCTTCAGTAGGTACTCTGGATGTTCATCATAAGAAAATCTACCATAGTCTTCCAGCTCCTTAATGCTTTCTTCATCATTTTTATCAGCAATTTCATCAACTATGACATTAGCATTTTCAATCATCTTATTAGTAACCTTATTTAGACACTTGTAAGCTTTACTTTTAGTAGAATATCTAAGAAATATTCCCTCATCACCTTTAGAGTCAAACTTCCCATTCCTATCATCTTTCAGAATAAAATATTTGCTACCAAAAATTATGAAGTAACTTACACTCGGTGTGTATCCAAACCATAACTCATAAGGTGTCTTATTTGTGTCTTTCTTTAGTTGAACTCAGTTTAGTACATATATAGTTGTGCTAACTACTTCTCTCCAATACATATGTGCAACATTTTTCTCTATCATCAGTGTTCTTGCACAATCAACAATAGATCTATTTCTTCTTTTAGCAATCCCATTCTTCTGTGGTGTTCTAGGTGCAGAAACATGTCTTTTGATGCCTTGCACATTATAATAGTTAGTGAATTCATCAGAAATAAACTCACCACCTCTATTAGACCTCAAGCATTTCAGTTCTTTTTCATTTTTTTTTTACTTTAGCCTTGTACCATTGAAACATCTTAAATCCCTCAAATTTCTCTTTTAAAAACATGACAGTCATCAATCTACTATAATCATCAACAAATAGAATAAAGTATCTATCACCATAGTAGCTTTGAGTTCTCATCAGACCACATAGGTCGGTGTGAACTAACTCCAAGATTCTTTTTGTTGAATAGTCTTTACTTTTAAAACTAGATTTTGTCATCTTCCCTTTCTGACATTGATGACACATAACATGATCAAGTTTAGTTAGGCTAGGCAGTCCTCTAACTTTTCTCTTTCTACTGATCTTAATCATGTTATCAAAATTTACATGAAATAACTTTTTATGCCACAACCATGCATCTTCATTTTTCACCAGTAAACAAGAAGTCTCAGCATTGTCAAGATAAAATAAGTTACCTTTTGATTGTCCTCCTGTTCCAACGAGCTTTCCACTTTCATCATAGATCCTCACCTTCTTGCTTTCAAATGCCACTCGGTGACCTGGGTTGTTAAGTTGTGCTACACTTAGAAAATTTTAATTTAGTCCTTTTACCCAATAAGCATTATCACATCTAATTTTGTCATTTATCAATAAAAATCCTTTTCCTTTAACCATGCAAGGTGTATCATTACCCATTTTTAGTGATCCTCCATTAAAGTGCTCAAGATGATCAAACTTATCTTCATCACCAGTCATGTGATGTGTACAACCACTATCAGTGATCCAAGTATCATTTTTACTAACTTTAGAAATGAGTGTTGTTTCTACATACCTTTCATCTTCTTCAGAGTCATCTTTCATTGCAACAAACACTACCTCAACATCATCATTAGTGTTGGTGTCAGTGTCCTCATCTTCAACCAAATAACATTCCTTTTTTCCCTTATCTTTGTGATCTTAGTTATTTCTATTGTAGTGTCGGTAACCTATGTTATTTCTTCTTCTATAGCTTCCATCACCAGATCGGTCTTGGTCTTTATATTCCTCTTTCCTGTTCGGGCATCTAGCAGCAATATGGACAACTTATTTACAATTAAAACAAGCTAAAGGTGATTTTCCTTTATATCTACCTTTACCCTTAGGTAGTCTCCGGGCCATAAGAGCTTCAAGTTCATCAAGCTTATCATCAATATTACTTTCACTGCCATTCCTTATATTATGTCTACTGCTAGATTTATCGATCTTCAAAGAAGACATAAAAGCAAACTCAACAAGCGGTACAACACTATTATCAAAATTGTTCAGCTCAAAAGTTGTTAACTTACCAATCAAACTATCAAGAGTAAGAGTGTTGCTAGGTGCAGACCTCATTTCATGTATAGCAGATATTCTGATTGCATATGCAGGCAACAAGGTTCTTAGAATCTTACTTACCATTGCATCTTCATCAATGAAACCACCAGATCCTCGAATAGCATTGAATACCACTTTGATTCGGTTTGTATATTGTACTATGTTTTCTCCTTCCTTCATTTTCATATCATCAAACCCACCTCTTAAGATTTCAGCTCCAGCTCTCTTCACATTTGCATCACCACCATATACTTGAGAAATTTTATCCCACATTTTCTTTGCAGTAGTGCATGTCTTGACATCCTCAAATTTAGCATAAGATAGAGCAACAACAATCTCTATCATAGTAAAGTTGTGTTCTTGTCGGTCTCTAAACTGATCAAGTGTTAAAGGTCCAGTCAGCAATTGTATGTAGCCATTGTCTAGTAAGGTTATAGCAGAATCACCAACTCTAGATATGTGAAGTCTCATCTGGCTTTGCCATATAATAAAGTTATCCTTATTCAACTTCATCACTTCCCTCTTATACATCTTGTAATCTTTCTATTGAAGTCCTTAAAACTTTGTTCCAAGCAACTGATGCCCTCTGATACCAAATGTTAGAATAACTGAGAGGGGGGGTGAATCAATTAGATCAGTTATCCTACAATCCCAAATACAAAGATGTAACACTCAAAACAATTTCAATAAATTCTGCAGCTCGGTAACATAAAGTATTAAACTGTCTATGCCTTTTACCAATTACCAGTTAATTAACTCACTGTGATTATCGAACAAATCAAATATGCATTATGTAAAGTATGACAATAAAACAATCATCACAGAAACACATAACATAATGATTTAATGTGGAAACCCTACTAAGGGAAAAACCACCTGGGACCGGTAACCCAAAATAATTTTCACTCTTCTGAAGTGAGCTCGGTGAAGAGCCAACCTTGTTAAAGGTTACAAACACACTGTTAGGTGTGACCTTGTTAGAGCATTTAAGACTAACAGTTAAATTTTGACCAACATTCACTATGGGGTTAATAAGATAACAATGTACATTCCTTGAATGACATAGGGGCATAACATAAGACGGTTAAGTCCACTCGGTTAGGAGATTTTCTGTATCAATTGTTAAACTGAAACAGTAGTTGATATGATTACAATACAACTCAATTTGCAGATGTTCAAATATATTCTAAGCCCATACAAATCCTCTGATCAATATTTCAATTCACTTCCTTAACTTACTTTCAATCGGTAATAGCTCTCAAACGTTTGGTACTGTTCTGCAGTTTGGTTCTCCTTCAACTAGTCTGATCAGGCATGCATGAAACTATATTCACATGAAATCTCTGCAGTCTTCTTTCTTCCGACATAGTTTCAACGAAGAAACTCATGTATCTTATATAGACAGATAAACCATTTTCATATCAACCATCAAATGTTGCCGCTTATCCTTCTTCGTTGATCTTGCCTCTTGAACCTTCCTCGACAGTTGTGTCAATAACATATTTCAATTCTATCCTTTAGATATTCTCCTAATTTTGTCAGCCATGGATCTCATAAAAAACTTTATCCTCAATCTTGAAATCATAACAATTTCCAGCTCATCATTTTCTGTTGGCTAAACTTAGCATTTAATACTTTCATCCATACTTGGTTAATAAAGAAATGCGTTGGCAAAAATAAGCTCGGTTAATACTATTGCTCGGTATACACTACATTGGCTCGGTATATACTGAAGTCTTCATTTACTGACCACATTGCCTTGTACAATTTTTCTCCCTTCTCCATAATAAGTTAATGCAACATAATCAAGTCAACAATATGAAATCATAGACTCATCAATAAGTTACCCAAATTATTCTTTATCCTCATTTGTCATATCCATCTTTCTCCATGTAGATATCTCAGTTCTTCATCTTTTTTCTCTTTTTATAGATGTTTAGATGTTTGTAACTAACATGATAAGTAAAGTAAAAATTAGTTGACATCAATGACAACATAATGACTGATTTAATTATCTTACATGTCATTTTAGTAACTCGATGATCTCTAATCATTGATCTTCAAGTCATTCAGTTATTCAATCAGTTGTAGTTCATCAGATAAACACATGGTTAGATATTATCTCAATGTAATATCAAGTTCATAGAGATATCATCTCATGATATTAGGAGTAATGGCCACAAAATATCAAGTCACGTGATATTCACCATTAACTTAGAATACTGGCCTACCAACATCAAGTCTCATGATGTCCACCAAGTACTCAAAGTTTATAAAGATATCATCTCATGCTATTGGGAGCATTGTCCTCTAGAATATCAAGTCACATGATATTCACCAAGTGCTCAGAGTAATGGCCTCCCAACATCAAGTCTTGTGATGTCCACTAAGTACTCAAAAGTTTATAAAGATATCATCTCATTATATCAGGAGCATTGGCATACAGAATATCAAGTTGCATGATATTCACCAAGTGCTCAGAGTAATGGCCTAACAACATCCAGTCTCATGATGTCCACCAAGTACTCAATAAATGTCCATACATAATGTGCACTTACCATAGGAATGTTCCTATCATCTATCATGATCTGTTTCAACCATCATAAGATGTCTATCATAATAGAAGATCATGGCATGTTTAAGGAACTCAATCCACCATGCAAGATGTCATCTATCATGATCTGTTTCAACCATCATAAGATGTCTATCATGATAGAAGATGTCTATCATGATCATAAGTCATCACTTCCTCATGATGTACACAGGGGGCAGGCCCATTAAAACATGATATCCACCATGCTTCAGCGCAGAGGATGGAACAAGGGATTTCACCTCGAACTTCTTTCACATGGAAGAACTCATTGAGAAGATATCAATTTGTTGATCTTTTTATCCAAGACTACTTAAGATAACCTTATTAGACTCCCTCTGAATTTGATTTCAATATTTTGATCTCCTCATCCAAGGTTACCTCAGAAGAGTCACACTCCCTCTGAATTTAATATCAAACTTATTTTTCCTGCAAGAGCATCCCCAGAAAAAATCAAGGCAAATAGCTCTTATAGTATGTATACAAATACAAATAGATAAAGTAATACTCAAGGATAATAAATAATTATCTGCACATCAACATCCTTGACACAAGTTACTTCAATGAAGGTCCAGATACATCAAATCTGAAAACACCTTCTCAGATTATTTTAAAAACATTTCCCTTTTCAATCATCTCCCCATTAAGGATGGTTAAATGGGAATGTAACATTGGTTATTATTCTCCCTATAATGTAAAATTATCACTCTTATATTTTTGAATAATGCTTATGTCTTCTTGTGAAATGACTTGATTGCTCCAAGAGAGGTGACACTCTATAATTAAAGCTTTCTTTCTAGAAAGAGACACCCTTCTTTGAATATGTGCTTCTTTGTTAATGTTTGACCATGATCATAACAAATTAATATGTATCTGTATCATCAAAAAATGGAAGCACTTCCATTTAGGAATGGTTTAGCCCTCTGAGTAAGTGGTTTGGGGTCATGTCAAATGTCTTGAATGGGTCTTTGACTTGGATATGGATTTTTCCCCTATCCCGCCCTATTTTCCACTTCTTTCATGCCTATTTCTGGCATCCCGCTCTGAGAATTTGATGTTCTTGACCTCAGGGTCAAGGTCGACCTTCTGGGTCAAGGTCAACCTTGATTCTAACCTAGGTCAGGGTCGACTTTGACCCCAACCTAGGGTCCAAATTTCAAATTTTGAAGGTTTCTGAATGTCAGGTTTTGGAAAGAATTATTTCCCGCTTCCAGATCAGCTGTTTCGGGCTTTGAAATGGTAAAATATTAAATTATATTAAATTTAGGTCCACTTCTAAGGGTATAGGCTTAATGATAATTTATTTCTCCTATGTCGGCCTCTCTATAAGTTTGTGCCCTAGACTAGTATATAAGGAAGCCTTCTCCTCTCATTCCAATCCATCATCCTCAATCATCAAGTGAACAAGAAATCATCAAGCATCCATCGAAAGAAATCATCTACATTCAAGCATTCAAGCATTCAAGTTCTCCATTGAAGATCAAGGATTCAAGCATTCATGCCTTTGAATGGATTTAGTTCAAGCATTGAAGATTCATCATTCAAACCCTAGATCTATCCATCATGGTGGTGTGATCTTCCTTCAAGATCCTTTGTGCATCTTCAAGATCTATTCATTCTTCCTTCGAGGTGGATTCCAAACATACAATCATGGAGGTTTTGATTTACATTTATGGTTTTTAATGTTGAGTCTAAGCCTTCATATTAACATACTTGTTTACATTTCAAATACAATTGCATATCTATTGAATATCATAGCTTTGTTGTTAGATCTACTTCTACTAATTGCTAGAATTCTCCATTTCAATTCTATTCCAAAGTTAATTCCAAAACTAGGGTTTGACCAAGGCAAACCCCTCATCCAAACAACAAAACCTTTTTTCTTGCAAGTGCAGGTGCAGAACAACAAATTACATAACAGATTTGGTTACCCTTTTTGGCAAACTTTCAGGATTTGCGAATAGAATTTCAGTTGAAGCAGCGCAAGTCAAGGTCGACATAAAGGGGTCAAGGTCGACCTTCATATGGGTCAAGGTCGACCTGACTTAGAAAAAAAAATATTTCTGGGTTTTTTCCATCTCTGTGTTTCCGTTCCAATTTTGGTTGCAAAATTTCTAGAAACTCAGTACAAACACCAAAAAACAAGTATTTCCAAATCTACTACCTTTCAAAATAAGTGTTTCATTTTATCCTAATATTTCTGATTTATTACTTTATAATTAGATCCTCTTTCCCTCTTTATCCATAACAAGTTGATTCATTTTCGCATTGATCATCTCCTTTCAGTTAATCAATTGGGATCTCCTTGTCTTGGATTAGGAGGTGATATATGTCCACAACAATTTCCATCACACACCTCACACATTCATTTGTATATATATATATATATATATATATATATATATATATATATATATACTTCTTATATATATTTTTATATCTTACATTTTGGTGAACCCACGATAGGCAACTCTTTCTTTTTGGTGTTGGATGCTTTGCCTCATTTCCTTAAAGATTGGCTTAGATTAGTTTTCTTTTATGCTCTTGAATTTTAAAATTCAAAAATAAAAGAAAAAATCTATATACTCTACAAAATACGAAAATATTTCTTGCATTTCATTTACTATGAAGATCCTTAAGATGCTTTGGTGTATGGCTATTTTCTTCATTATTCTCCTCTTAGCATCTCTTTATAGTACTTATGATGTTTATGAGAGTATCATTCATTTCATTATGTTTTTCATTCTTCATGTTTCACTTGCTTATGTTATTATGAGATTGACTAATACTAGCCTTGCTACTTTCAAAACTTTCATTAAGGATTTGTGTGGTGGACTTATTACTCTTTTGGATTATGTGAAGAATTTGGTAGATGATACACCATCTCCTAATCTTCCTAATCCTAATCTACTTCCTAATCTTCGTAATCCTAATCCTATTCTTCCTAATCTAGTTCCTAATCTTCCTAATCCTAATCCTATCCTTCCTAATCCAATTCCTAATATTCCTGTTCCAAATTCTCCATCTGCTATTCCTAGTTCTTCCCACACTTATGATGAGGCTCAAACTATGGTTCATGATGCAGATGTGCAAGGATTTTTGGATTTAACTTCCCCTTCTTATTTGATCCATGATCATATTAAAGGGAAGAGCAAAGAAACTTCTTCTAAACCTATCATTCCACCTTATACAACATTTTCTCATGATCACCGTAAACAATCACCTCCTGCAGAAGCTTTACAAGATATTGTAATGCCCAACTTTTTACACACTAGACTAGATGTCACACAACCTATTTAATCTACTCAAACATAGGAAATAACATCACAAATTTATTTTTTTAATAGCTAAAATCCAACCTGATAGCACATCTTGCTAGAACAATAAACTTTATACAAACATTCAAAGGAAAATCAATACTTGCACCTGCATACCTGAAACTCTTCATGCTCCATATATTTTTTCTCTCATCCAATTTACTTGTTCCTGCATACAAGACTACCAAACTGTGTGCATAATATAAAGTCTGTTAAAATTTAGATACATGATCATGAATATAGTTCTCATCCATAGGTTAAATAGATATTCAAAGAAGTATTTACATCATATTAATGACAGACGAAAAGAATGTATGAGACAAGAAGAAAGAGTAAGCCATGTTATTAATTTAATTCTTTAAGGACAAGTTACCTGAGTCTTTTCAAGGAATCTATTAGATAGATCCCTGCTAGTTACATTCCCATTAAGGTAAGTTTACTAAGCAACTAGTCAATAAGCTTTTTACCAAATACCCTAAAATTTCATTCATGAAAATTTCCTAAATTGATGTATGATTATCTTTAGATGAATTCCAATTAAGAAAATAACAAAGAACCTTCTCTCCTCCCATCCAAATGGCATCATGAGATTTCTAAGGTCCTAGCCAACCCCCAAGCAAGTAGAATCCCTTTTTTTTTTGCACCATTATGATCAATGGTGAACTTCCTTTCCATGTCACTAAAAGAAAACCAATACACAAATTATTCTTAAGGGATCCTCAACACTCTAACATAGTTAATCTGAGTCATCTTTATGTTAATACTTTCTATAATGTTAATACAACTCTTCATTTCAATAGACTTAGTTCAACCATGTCGCATCCTGATACTATCCAATCTAAATAGCCATTAAGATAGTATAAAAATTGATGTATAGAGACCCCTTCATTTATTAGCATTTTCTCTCTTTTTTAAATGTAAAATTAATATCTAGTAATCATATTAGGAGAGTAAGACTTTCTAACACTATAAAAGAAGTCAAGAAGAAACATTAACATGACCTATAACCTCGATCCTAAAAATGTTATGCAGATTTTACAAGAGGCCCCCGATATGGGTTAAAATTTGTAATAAGAAAGTTATATCCCAAAAACATCTATACTAGAGCTACACAATTATCTTACCATTTAGTTCCTTTCCTTGTATATACAATCTATATAGCAATTAAGTTCGAAAACCCCTCTCTATCTAATTCATAGGACAATGATATTATTTTTTTGGATTTGATAAATTTGTAATTAGAATTATAAATATAAACTAGTAATGATGATTAAATTATGATAAATTAATAAATAAGAGAACAAGGTGCAAAATCTTGCTAATATTGGTATGTGTAGAAGGCAAATGAGATTCAATACAAATTTTATTTATTTCAAAGAAATATATGTACCGTAACTTAAAACATGAAGTAATAATATACCCCAATCTAGTTTATTTCACAAAATAAAGATTATATTTTCATTTTCAAGATTAGCTTAAATGAAACAATTATTTCACGGGGGTAAGACTAAAAAGTTGTGTTATGTAACTAATATTACGTAATATATAACCAATATTCAAGGACTTTTTTCTTTTCTTTTTTTTTTGGCATGCTGATATTTACTATCGAAACCTTGTGTTAGACTTAAAAGGGATAAGTATTAACTGCTACTCAAACCTCTACTAAAAAACTAAATAGAAGGAAACAAAAATGAAACCCACAATGACCTTTCCTACAGCTAAATTAGGAAAGAGAGTTAAAAAAAAAACCAAAACAAGGCTCTCTTGGATGACTATTATTACTGGCTTTTGGCTGCATTAAGTGTACTATTTTTAGGTATCTATCTCATCTTTTCCAATTGCTTCATTAACAAGCTTTTAGACTTGATATGCATGTTACTATTATAGAACATGGATCTGAAAATGTTCTAGAATGTGTGCAAAACAATATCTATGGAAGAAGAATATCCTACAGTCCAGAAACTGAAGAAAATGCTTTATTTTATTGGGAAAAACTCATATTTAACAAATTTGAAGAGTTGAAGCGAGTCCCCCAAAATGAAAGACCAAAATAATTCTGACCTATACAACAATCTTTCCTACAATTAAATTAGAAAAAGAGGGAGAGTTAAAAATATACCAAAGGTTGCAAAGGAGAAGGTTGTGGAGCCGTCCTTGACATTTTTGCTAGATGCAACAATGGTTCGCTCTTGCCCTTCACCAAGCAACATCACATTCATCTTCTTCCTATGGAGAAGCACATTCTCTTTATAAATTCCAGCTTTGACATAAATAACATATTGCTCACTGCTATGAGAGGGCACATGCTTAAGAGCCTCTCTAATGGTCTGGTACTGCCCGCTGTCGTCCTAAGCCACAGTCGCATTCACCTGCAATGCTAAAGCAGGCACTTGTAACATCCATGTCTTCCCATTTGAAATCTGGGCCTTGGAGAGCTTCATGTCTGAGCCACCTGCTTCTCCCATCAACCAGTTGACGTGTCCCACAGCTCAAAACTCTTGAGAAGCAGATCCAACATCTCCCTTATCCTTTCCAGCCTTCTTAGGCAATAGAACTTGGTGGATTTTTGGAAAAACTCCTCCATTTGCTATCGTTATAGTACCAAGCAACTTGCTCCATTCCATGCCATTCTTAACTGCTAACTAAATATGCCTGGGTACAATATGATTCTTTTTATTGTCTCTGACAGCATTTCCAGCAAGTTCGAGAACCTCTGCTGCAAGATACTCAAGAACAGCAGCAAGGTAGGCAGGTGGGCCCACCCCCACATGCTCTATGTACTTCCCTGCCTTTAGAAACCTTGCAATTCTACCAACAGGAAACTATAGCCGACCTTCTGAGACCTCAACATAGATTTTTTTTGACTTGGCTTTTCCACGACCGCCCTTAGCACCTGAAGAACTCATTCTCATAGCCCTCGATTCTTGAAAAGCTTGTAAAATGACACTTGTAAAATGGCACAGATAGGCTTCAAGCTCGAATGGCTAAGGACCATTGTTCTTTTGTTTCTTTCTTTCTTATCCTGCAATGGCTATCGAAAAACCCCAGTCAAAGAGAAAATGAAAAGGTTTTATTGATGTGCATAATTCCCTAACAGCTATCATCGATATCCATGCTAAAATCTTGAGGGGCCATAGGGTACCCTCATCCATTGATCAGTCCCATCATATTAACTACTACCAACCCTTTCCTCGAGCATCCCTGGTAATAGGCACATTATACAATCCCATTCGAAGTCAGAAGAAGTAAAATTCTTCCAAACCCCTCCACCAACTTTCCTTCCATAATTATGGATGAGTACGGGAAAAAAACTAATGCAATGATGTCACCTTAATATCTAATGGGTTATTGGTTCCTGGTAAATTACACTTGGTATATTGTTATTATATAGTGTTTTACACATATGTATAATTTACTCTAGAGTATTATATTAAAGATTATGATATATCTTATTAAGATCATATATCTTATAGATAAATATTCAACATATATAATCATATGATAATCATATATATAATCACATATATTATCATATAATCATATATATAGTCATATTAAATAATAAGTTAGATTTCATTGTCTTAGAATGATCATATACAAAGGATCATTCTAACTTATTAATGACAATATGATTAATAGTTATAATGATTAGTAAGTCATATTAATTGCCCCTCACTTAAGCAATAATTAAATATGATCACTCCAATAAAGGATCATACATACTAGTCTCTTATATGTTTTCTTTATCATTTTAAATACTTATATTAGTTTAATAATGATCTTAATATAATCTATATTACACCACTTGTTAGATTTTATTATATAATCTTGCTCTAACAAGATTATATAATTTATGTCTAATAGTTTTACATATATCAGTTAACTATATAATATATTAACAATAGTTAATAATAGTTAACAAGATTATATAATTTATCTCATATTAGATTATATAATTTATAATCTCATATTAGATTATATAATTGATAAGAAATAAATAAACTTATAGTTAACAAGATTACATATATTTCATATAGTTAATAATAGTTGTGCATTGCAGATGCAAGCATGTGGGAATATATTTTATAAGTACTATGTTATATATATATGATTATAATTACGTTATATGATTATTATGTTAATCGTAACTATATTAATAACATATAGTCCTTTCAATTGTGTTGAATTTTGTTATTGGTTTTACTTTCTCAATAGCATTGACATTTTATAATTATGCTGACTAAAGATAACTATTATTGACTGACACTGGGCAGTCATTCCAACATCAATAATGTAAAAAGAAACACTATATAAAACCACAACAAATTTACAACATAAGTTGCTACGCTGACCTTCTGATGGTTATAATTGTTTCATCAGCATAAATGACTTTTTATTTTGGGGGTTGATTTTCTACTATCCTTTCTTTGTTTAGGGAAACCATGTAGCAAGGAATGGTAGCAGACAATATGATAATGCAAGGATTGGCAGCCTAAAACATGATAAGGTAGTAGTCCAAGGAGTGATGGTGACAAAAACCATGATAATCCAATAGTCACAAATAGGATAACGTCTATTACAACTAAATATTTAGCCAGCAATCCAATAAATAATAATGGAAACAATGCTTAAGACCTTCAGACAATATTCTTGTAAAGAACAACATTTTATAAGCTCATAATCCTGCAAGGAATAATGTCAGACATGTCCAACAATTCCACAAGAGATCTTAACCAAAAAAATTTCATGAGAGATAATCATAAACAATCATTCACCTTTTGTGGGGCATCACATCCTGCCCCCCTAAGATTAAACTTCCTCCTGGAAGTTAGTAAAGCGATAAATGCCTACCCTTGGTAACATCTATAAAGTGAGCACATCAAGCTCCTCCTTTGATATACATCATATAAATTTTCCTTTTTACCATCAGACATATCATTTTAAAAAATAAGTATCCATGAGGGAGTTTTCCCACAATCAAGAGTAACACAACATTCTTCTTATGTTTTTCCCTATTTATGAGGTATGAAATTGAAATCACCCTGAATAATATAACTCATTTTTTTATTTTTTATTTTTATTTATTTATTTTTTACAACATAAATATATAGTTACACTAAATATGGTTTTATTCACAATAATTATTTTCTCTTCTCCTTCTTTATAACAACTCATTTAGTAATCAAATGCTATTAAATGTTTGGGATGTGACAATGTACTAAAATGAAACACATCCATAATACTTAAATATGCAATTATCTTTCCTTCCATTTTATTCTATATCACTTTCTCTCTCACATGTATATCCAAGAAATATGGCCATCACATAGGTAACCACAACACAACTCACCTAAATCACAACACAAGACTAACACAAAATGGGATGAGGATTCCTAGTGTCCAAAATTCTGCTCTGAGAATCCATATGACATGAATACTATCATTAGGTCCTCCCCGAGGTACCTATTAAAGGAACACATATGATATAGGGGAAATGGATAGTAACCGTTCCATACCGATCTCATTTACCCCTACATAACAATTCCCCAGGCCATCTACTCCCCCCATACAACCTGTCAGGGACCCATCATGAGTATGATAGTCTACATAGGTCACATTACAATACACAAGCTAGCAGTAAAAAAATATTTATTAAAGCCTTGAAACTAGAAAACTTAAGTTTAAATCATATAAATAATCAAAAGATAAAAATGACGATAAAATTTTAACGGTGGCCACAAGGAATAATCCAAAAAAAATTTAAATGATAAATTGTAATAACAAGTCCTCGAGGCAAAAAGGGACAATTTTTTTTTATAAAGCATTCAATCAATAACTTAAATAAATTCAAGACTGCTAGCTCCAACAATTCAAGCTCAATAAATAATCAAAATATAAGCTTTTACAACACAATCACTCTGTGACTCTAATCAAGTCACCTAGGGGGAGGAGGGCAATAAGGTGGTCTCAACCACACTGAACTCATAATCAAATCTCAATATCATCATATCCAAGTCTCACACAATCTGAGACAATCATATAGTAAATGTATCATCAAATGATAGCTCTACTCATTGTTCAAGGGCACACTTAGGTCCATCCTCACCCATGGGTACGTATATCAAGGAATAGGTTTGCACTATGAACCAACAAACGTGGCTCTACATGTGGGGGAGTCAATAGGGACTAACATCCACCAAAGTCTTACACTCAATGAAGGGCCTCTATCTCCCAACATGGCATGCATCTCATATAGAAGAATAATCTACTATGGAGCTATGACCAATACAATATTTGATTGTAAGACTCCAATGTGGTCCTCTATCTCTCAACCCCTGATTACATGATGTACCTCACACATAGCCTATGCTATGGGGCTACTACCAACATAACATAATACACAACATGACTAGTAGTATTCATTTACAACACTTCACCATCACACCACATTACAATAGCACATTCATAACTTTGTTAGATATACACAACTTTCACAAAGGGCACTCTTAGGTGGATCTTCCATGGCATCCACCTCTCCCTTACCCAAGTTGAATGGAATATATATCACCCACTTGGGATACAATACATTTACTAGTCTCATCACATATCACTACACATATACATTATGGAACCCACTATACAAGGGTAAAGGACACATATGCATGCATTCTTGTAGCTCAACAAAGTTATTTTTCGTAAAAGTAAGTTCATAACAAATTGGTTTTGTATTTTCTCATTTCATGATTCACATGATTTTATTTTTTTATTTGCATGAATTGAAGTAACATAAATTGCATCGTGATTTTAATTTGTGATATAAAGTGATTAAGCCCAAAAGATCCCAGAGTATAAACCTACGCTCTGATACCAAATGTAATGCCCAACTTTTTACACACTAGACTAGACATCACACAACCTATTTAATCTACTCAAACATAGGAAATAACATCACAAATTTATTTTTTTAATAGCTAAAATCCAACCTGATAGCACATCTTGCTAGAACAATAAACTTTATACAAACATTCAAAGGAAAATCAATACTTGCACTTGCATACCTGAAACTCTTCATGCTCCATATATTTTGTCTCTCATCCAATTTACTTGTTCCTGCATACAAGACTACCAAACTGGGTGCATAATATAAAGTCTATTAAAATTTAGATACATGATCATGAATATAGTTCTCATCCATAGGTTAAATAGATATTCAAAGAAGTATTTACATCATATTAATGACAGACGAAAAGAATGTATGAGACAAGAAGAAAGAGTAAGCCATGTTATTAATTTAATTCTTTAAGGACAAGTTACCTGAGTCTTTTCAAGGAATCTATTAGATAGATCCCTGCTAGTTACATTCCCATTAAGGTAAGTTTACTAAGCAGCTAGTCAATAAGCTTTTTACCAAATACCCTAAAATTTCATTCATGAAAATTTCCTAAATTGATGTATGATTATCTTTAGATGAATTACAATTAAGAAAATAACAAAGAACCTACTCTACTCCCATCCAAATGGCATCATGAGATTTCTAAGGTCCTATCCAACCCCCAAGCAAGTAGAATCCCTCTTTTTTTTGCACCATTATGATCAATAGTGAACTTCCTTTCCATGTCACTAAAAGAAAACCAATACATAGATTATTCTTAAGGGATCCTCAACACTCTAACATAGTTAATCTGAGTCATCTTTATGTTAATACTTTCTATAATGTTAATACAACTCTTCATTTCAATAGACTTAGTTCAACCATGTCTCATCCTGATACTATCCAATCGAAATAGCCATTAAGATAATATAAAAATTGATGTATAGAGACCACTTCATTTATTAGCATTTTCTCTCATTTTTTTAAGTAAAATTAATATCTAGTAACCATATTAGGAGAGTAAGATTTTCTAACACTATAAAAGAAGTCAAGAAGAAACATTAACATGACCTATAACCCCGATCCTAAAAGCGTTATGCAGATTTTACAAGAGGTCCCCAATATGGGTTAAAATTTGTAATAAGAAAGTTATATCCCAAAAACATCTATACTAGAGCTACACAATTATCTTACCATTTAGTTCCTTTCCTTGTATATACAATCTATATAGCAATTAAGTTCCAAAACCCCTCTCTATCTAATTCATAGGACAATAATATTATTTTTTTGGATTTGATAAATTTGTAATTAGAATTATAAATATAAACTAGTAATGATGATTAAATTATGATAAATTAATAAATAATAGAACAAGGTGCAAAATCTTGCTAATATTGGTATGTGTAGAAGGCAAATGAGATTCAATACAAATTTTATTTATTTCAAAGAAATATATGTACCGTAACTTAAAACATGAAGTAATAATATACCCCAATCTAGTTTATTTCACAAAATAAAGATTATATTTTCATTTTCAAGATTAGCTTAAATGAAACAATTCTTTCACGGGGGTAAGACTGAAAAGTCATGTTATGTAACTAATATTACGTAATATATAACCAATATTCAAGGACTTATCTTTTTTTTTTTTGGCATGCTGATATTTACTATCTAAACCTTGTGTTAGACTTAAAAAGGATAAGTATTAACCACTACTAAAACCTCTACTAAAAAAATAAATAGAAGGAAACAAAAATGAAACCCACAATGACCTTTCCTACAACTAAATTAGGAAAGAGAGTTAAAAAAAACCCAAAACAAGGCTCTCTTGGATGACTATTATTACTGGCTTCTGGTTGCATTAAGTGTACTATTTTTAGGTATCTATCTCATCTTTGCCAATTGCTTCATTAACAAGCTTTTAGACTTGATATGCATGTTACTATTATAGAACATGGATCTGAAAATGTTCTAGAATGTGTGCAAAACAATATCTATGGAAGATGAATATCCTACAGTCCAGAAACTGAAGAAAATACTTTATTTTATTGGGAAAAACTCAAATTTAACAAATTTGAAGAGTTGACGCGAGTCCCCAAAAATGAAAGACCAAAATAATTTTGACCTATACAACAATCTTTCCTACAGTTAAATTAGAAAAAGAGGGAGAGTTAAAAATATACCAAAGGTTGCAAAGGAGAAGGTTGTGGAGCCATCCTTGACATTTTTGCTAGATGCAACAATGGTTCGCTCTTGCCCTTCACCAAGCAACATCACATTCATCTTCTTCCTATGGAGAAGCACATTTTCTTTATAGACTCCAGCTTTGACATAAATAACATACCACTCACTGCTATGAGAGGGCACATGCTTAAGAGCCTCTCTAATGGTCTGGTACTGCCCACTATCATCCCGAGCCACAATCACATTCACCTGCAATGCCAAAGAAGGCACTTGTAACATCCATGTCTTCCCATTTGAAATCTAGGCCTTGGAGAGCTTCATGTCCGAGCCACTTGCTTCGCCCATCAATCAGTTGACGTGTCCCACAGCTCAAAACTCTTGAGAAGCAGATCCAACATCTCCCTTATCCTTTCCAACCTTCTTAGGCAATAGAACTTGGTGGATTTTCGGAGAAAGTCCTCCATTTGCTATCATTACAGTACCAAGCAACTTGCTCCATTCCATGCCATTCTTAACTGCTAACTAAATATGCCTGGGTACAATACGATTCTTTTTATTGTCTCCAGCAGCATTTCCAACAAGTTCAAGAACCTTTGCTACAAGATACTCAAGAACAGCAGCAAGGTAGGTAGGTGGGCCCTCCCCCACACACTCTATGTACTTCCTTGCCTTTAGAAACCTTGCAATTCTACCAACAGGAAACTATAGCTGACCTTCTGAGACCTCAACATAGATTTTTTTTGACTTGGCTTTTCCACGACCGCCCTTAGCACCTGAAGAACTCATTCTCACAGCCCTCGATTCTTGAAAAGCTTGTAAAATGGCACTTGTAAAATGGCACAGATACACTTCGAGCTTGAATGACTAAGGGCCATTGTTTTTTTGTTTCTTTCTTCTTATCCTGCAATGGCTATCGAAAAACCCCAGTCAAAGAGAAAATGAAAAGGTTTTATTGATGTGCATAATTCCCTAACAGCTATCATCGATATCCATGCTGAAATCTTGAGGGGCCATAGGGTACCCTCATCCATTGATCGGTCCCATCATATTAACTACTGCCAACCCTTTCCTTGGGCATCCCTGGTAATAGGCACAATATACAATCCCATCCGAAGTCAGAAGAAGTAAAATTCTTCCAATCCCCTCCACCAACTTTCCTTCCATAATTATGGACGAGTACAGGAAAAAAACTATTGCAATGATGTCTCCTTAATATCTAATGGGTTATTGGTTCCTGGTAAATTACACTTGGTATATTGTTATTATATAGTGTTTTACACATGTGTATAATTTACTTTAGAGTATTATATTAAAGATTATGATATATCTTATTAAGATCATATATCTTATAGATAAATATTCAACATATATAATCATATGATAATCATATATATAATCACATATATTATCATATAATCATATATATAGGCATATTGAATAATAAGTTAGATTTCATTGTCTTAGAATGATCATATACAAAGGATCATTCTAACTTATTAATGACAATATGATTAATAGTTATAATGATTAGTAAGTCATATTAATTGCCCCTCACTTAAGCAATAATTAAATATGATCACTCGCACAAAGGATCATACATACTAGTCTCTTATATGTTTTCTTTATCATTTTAAATACTTATATTAGTTTAATAATGATCTTAATATAATCTATATTACACCACTTGTTAGATTATATTATATAATCTTGCTCTAACAAGATTATATAATTTATCTCTAATAGTTTTACATATATCAGTTAACTATATAATATATTAACAATAGTTAATAATAGTTAACAAGATTATATAATTTATCTCATATTAGATTATATAATTTATAAGAAATAAATAAACTTATAGTTAACAAGATTACATATATTTCATATAGTTAATAATAGTTGTGCATTGCAGATGCAAGCATTTGGGAATATATTTTATAAGTACTATGTTATATATATATATATATATATATATATATATATATATATATATATATATATATATATATATATATATATATATATATATATATATATATATATATATATATATATATATATATATATATATATATATATATATATATATATATATATATATATATATATGATTATAATTAGGTTATATGATTATTATGTTAATTGTAACTATATTAATAACATATAGTCCTTTCAATTGTGTTGAATTTTGTTATTGGTTTTACTTTCTCAATAGCATTGACATTTTATAATTATGCTGACTAAAGATAACTATTATTGACTTACACTGGGCAATCATTCCAACATCAATAATGTAAAAATAAACACTATATAAAACCACAACAAATTTACAACATAAGTTGCTACGTTGACCTTCTGATGGTTATAATTGTTTCATCAGCATAAATGACTTTTTGTTTTGGGGGTTGATTTTCTACTATCCTTTCTTTGTTTAGGGAAACCATTTAGCAGGGAATGGTAGCAGACAATATGATAATGCAAGGATTGGCAGCCTAAAACATGATAAGGTAGTAGTCCAAGGAGTGATGGTGACAAAAACCATGATAATCCAATAGTCACAAAGAAGATAACGTCTATTACAACTAAATATTTAGCCAGCAATCCAATAAATAATAATGGAAACAATGCTTAAGACCTTAAGACAATATTCTTATAAAGAACAACATTTTATAAGCTCATAATCCTGCAAGGAACAGTGTCAAACACATCCAAAAATCCCACAAGATATCTTAACCAATGAAATTTCATGAGAGATAATCATAAACAATCATTCACCTTTTGTGGGGCATCACAAATATGTACAATAAAAGATACTATTGGAGTTGATGAAAAATAACCCAGAGCTCCAAAGAACACCTGTCACAAAAAGAGAGAGAAGAAAATAGCTATGGAGACCTGAACGTATGGATCCACGAGAGAGGAGAAATCCTTGATGTGCAAAAACAAAAGTTGCAATCAATAATGAAAATGTCAGAAAAGGTTAGACAGTGTTATGAGATCAATCCTTATAAAAGGAGATCAAAAAACGTAAAAAGGTAAAACCCTAGGTTGCATAATAATAATTAATAAAGAAATTAATTATTATTTGCCTAAAGTTTAGCTTAAGTAGAAAGAGGTAATAAGTGACTTAATAATTAAATCAATATGATTCAATTAATAAGCAAACACTTTATTACTCTAACACCCCCCCTTTAAATAAACTTTGGGAGAAGCTAAAAACCTAGAAAGAACTACTGAAAGCAAATGGGTCCTGGCAACAAAAGGCCTGATCAGGTACCCAAGTACAAAAAAGAGCCTCTATAAAGTGGAGAAATAGAGAAAACCACATGGGAAAAACTCTACTCCAAAAAGAGACAAAGACTAGTCTAAAGGACTGAATAAGCCTCCAAAACTAGGAATGTTCCAAAAAATAGGAACAAAGATGAACACGTACAACATCACTGAAGCATGAAACTGCAAACTCTGTCAAGAAGAAACTGATGATCTGAAGATCCTCCACAGAAATATGACTAGGTAGAGAAGACTGTAATCTACATGAGTGCCCTCAAATAACACTACTCGAATCAGGAGGCAAACAAAGGTAAACACCTAAAAATGGCATAAACACCAAATCCTGAAGAGATGATCAATCAAAGCTGGAAGAGTGCATCCAAAAATAGGAAAGAAAAGAGTGTCCATATGGTAAATGATCCATCTCACCAGAATGCATAGGTACCTAGCCACCGCAACTGCCTAGTACATAAGATCAAATACTGAATACGTAGCTCACACTATCAAACCAAGGAAGTAGTAGAACCAACAGTAGAAATCCCCCCATATTGCTGACAAGAGAGTAATGATAGGTACACTGAAACAATATGAACTACATGATGAAGAAGAATTTAAAATATCGAATGTGCACAGAGAGAGTACAAACACATATAGAGATACCTGAGGCTAATGTCATTGGAGGAACACTCACATGACAAAAGAATATGGAAAACAAAGGCAAACATCAAAACCCCCTGGCACTTTATAATAGACTGCAAATACAAAGAGCACAAACATGTGCAAGATCTCATCCATGCAATAGAATGACATTTTATCTCAGTGTGCATGCATAAAATAATGCTTACAAAAATGAAGTATACACTGCTCAAATAAGAACGAAGGCCATTGAAACAAAAGAACAACCTAAGACGAGCCATCCCTAAAATGGAAGAGATCCTGGGACCTGTAACAACCAAGATATCCACCAGACTACAAAAATGAAAGAATTTGAATAAAATGAACCTAGATTGGAATATGGAAAAATGACTCATAGCACTAAAAATCTCTCTGAACAAGCTTTCCAACGACATAACATTTTCTGAAAATGGAGTCCGGATGCGCAAGATAGAGCTCCCAGAGTGCAGAACTGAAGATCTAGCTTTGAAAGAGAAAAACACCATCATAAAAATAAAACTAGAAAATATAACCTCTAGATCTGGAAAGATCTTGGAATCAGATTTTTGAAGATATCTCGTTTGCTAAATTTCGACACCGTATGCTCAAGATATGAGCAAAAAACCAATAGTTGTGCTAGAAGGCCCATAGAAGGTGTTTGGAAAGATCTGAGGATGGGTGATGTAAAAAAAATGATAGAATCACATACAAAACCATAAGATCTGATAAAATATCAAAAAGATCTTTCCGTGTATATCTTGTTTTCCAAAAATGGAGCTCGGATGCAAGAGAAACGGATCCCAGAATGTAGGAGGTCTGAAACATAAGAGCACAGAAAAACCTCTACCTTTGACTGCAATAAATGCAACATAAATGGAAAAATCAAGTAACCACTCCAGCAAAAACACGTCTGCCTTAGAATTACCTTTCTGGCGATATCTTGTTCTCCCAATTCCAATCCCGAATGCCTGAGATACCATCAAAAAACCACATGTGCCTCTAAAAAGCTCAAAAAATGGGCAAATCTCTATTGACATCAGCAACCTGCGAGGCTAATTTTGATGGCCAAATGGTTGTCACAGAGCAGATCTGTCAAGGGCTTTAAAAAAAAAGGGCCCATACGACCCTAGGCTTGGTAGAAGGGGCTAGGTGGCTGAGTGGGGAGGCTAGTCCCCCATATGACCATGGCTCTCTGCAAAAGGGGCTGGCGGTGCGCGTAATGGCGGTTTCAGCGGTTAACCACGACAGTCTCGCCTGTCACCGTGGCGGTGACTGCGCAGTCACCGGTGAATATGACAGTCACCATCTGGTGACTCCACTACGGGTGGCGCACAAGTGACCGCCCAAAAATTCATTTTTTTATTTTTTTTAAATCGCTATACAACGTTGGGATGTGTGTCAGGCCGTACGACCTAGTAGGCAATTTTTTTTGCCTTAGAAACCAACTTGTCCAAAATCAACAAGTTTTATATGAATTTTGACTATCTCAGGCCTTCCAGACGCATTTGTGAGGTCCATTTGGGCCAGAAGTGCTCCAAAAATTAGTGATCACCTCGGGATCCTTGCTGGGGCCGATTGCAATTTTTTTTTCTCACAGATTCCAATTTTGTCCAAATTGGACAAACTTTATATGGATCTTGGGGTTATTGGATGCTTTGAACACAACTGTGAGGTCTGTTTGAAGCCAAAATGACTAGAAAAATAGGTCCCCCTGATCTGACAGGAAACCCTCTCTAAAAACATAGATTTGATGAACATGACTGAATCTCTCAGGAAGAGGATAGGGGTAAGCAAATCTAAAGCTCTAATACCATATTGGAGTTGATGAAAAACAACCCATAGCTCCCAAGAACACGTGCATGTAAACACCTATCATAGAAAGAGAGATAAGCAAAAAGCTATAGAGACTTGAACATATGGATCCACGAGAGAGGAGAAATCCTTGATGTGCAAAAACAAAAGTTGCAATCAATAATGAAAATGTCAGAATAGGTTACAAAGTGTTATGAGATCAATCCTTATAAAAGGAGATCAGAAAACCTAAAAAGGTAAAACCCTAGATTGCATAATAATAATTAATAAAGTAATTAATTATTATATGCCTAAAATTTAGCTTAAGTTGAAAGAGGTAATAAGTGACTTAATAATTAAATCAATATGATTCAATTAATAAGCAAACACTTTATTAATCTAACAGATACAATATGATGGCTAAACAAGGTTATAAGGGTTTAGGGCTTGGTGTTAATGAACATGGTATTAAATATTTGGTTCATCTATCCCCTAAACAAGATATGTGTGGTCTTGGCTTTCCACTATCTCAATTTAAGGTGGTTGATTCTGATCGTCACCCTCCTCTTCATGTTCTTCTTCCAACATCTTCTTTAGATCACCATGATACCCCTCAAGATGTGGCTAAGCAGGTGTATGTTTAGTTAATGAATTATAAGAAAGAAATCTATAAACCTATGCTAAAAGAAGCTCTCTCCAAGTACAAATGTCCTTTTCACTATAGTAATACACATTTACTTGCTGATTGTGTGCATTTCAAGATGTATGTTAGAGAAAGAGATGCTTTAAGAATTATATCTCACTCTTGTGCAGTTTTACAATTCCTTCATAATTTCCATACGGGGAATACCCCATTCTTGTATAATGTAGATATTTTCCCCTCTTGTCTCTTGATTGGGGGGCAAGAGGTATTTCTTCCATTCTTTTAGAATCCATTATGCTCTTAGCATGCATTTTGTTTTGAGCTTAACTGGTTATTATTTCTATCTTTTATCCCTATGGTTTTGTATTATGGTATCTTTCCTTTGAGCACAATCATCCATAGATCTTTTCTAGTATTTATGATATATTTTCTAAAAGAAAATTGTTTTGCAAAGATATCCCTTGCTTTCATCCCTGGGGGGTGAGGTTTTTCCTTGTTTCTCATTGTCTAAGGATCTGATTTCCTTAGCTTAGTGGCATTTATTTATTCTGCAACATTATTTCCTTATGCTGACTGATATTTTGGCTATGGATATCCTTTTATGTGAGAGGTTGTTGTCCCAGGTCATCACCTCTTCTTTATTTTTCAAATTATGTTCCTTATAAATTCTTTCCCTTGCTTTAGGGTTAGAGTTTTCTTCCTTAGTTCCAAGATTCCTCTTCCTCTTGATCACAGGGGGCTTGATGATTGAATCTTTGGTCCCTCTTTTCTTTTCTTTGAAAGATGATATTTTATTCAAAGCACTCCTCTATGGTAGGGGTCTTGTTGACAAGATCTCTTTCTCTTTGAGGATCCTTTTTCCATAAGTGACATATCCTTTTTCATGATTATCTATGCTCTTTGATGTAAGGGTCAATACCCTTTGCTAAGAATATAGTATACATTGTTGTTAACATGATATCTCCTTACTTTGTGAAGTAGGTATCCTCCTTCCCTTCCTTATCATGTCTATGAGGTAACCATGATAAAGAGGGGGGAATAAATAGGGTCTCCCTTATGCTATAGTTTTTAATTTCAAATATGCTAAATCCTCGGAAGGTAACGCACATAAGTTTCTAAATCCTAAAGAGACACATTTTCAATTTCAAACATGCTAAATCCTTGGAAGGTAACACACATAAGTTGCTAAATCCTGAAGAGACATGCATTTTATATTCCATAGTGATACAAGAATGTGGATCTATGGGTATTTCAAAAGCTGTCAGAAGATGTAGTACAACTAAAAAGCATAGTTTAGGGGTGAACTATCAGGTTTGGCTACCTGTTGGGCTGTCCCTCCTTGGTGATTCACGGTAAGGTGGGCATCTTGCTGGGCGAGGTAATCACTCTCTCTTCTCTCTCTTTTCGCTTTCATGCTAGTAGGATTAGATCATGAAGCTATGTTATTTATAATGTTTCTCTTGTATTTCTTATGTAATTATATATGCTTTTATGATAGCTTTCCAAATATGATATTAGTATAGGAAAAATTTCTTAGCAAGGTTTCCTTTGCTAGTTGATTTGGGTTTGTTTTTGTACTAACCCCTCTTTTTGGTGTATTTTAGCTTTCTCTTTATTTTCTTCATTTTTGCACCCTTGTGTGTGTATGTTGAGTTAGAATCCTTGACCTGGGGGCTCATGTCCTCAACTAAGTGAAATTCTACCTCGTTGTGATCCACTGGAGTCCTTCTAACTTTACCAAGAGTTTACATCTAGTCCATACTCTTGCTAAAGTGGGGGCTAAATGTATCATCAAAAAATGGAAGCACTTCCATTTAGGACTGGTTTAGCCCTCTGAGTAAGTGGTTTGGGATCATGTCAAACTCCTTGAATGGGTCTTTGACTTGGATCTAGATTTTTCACCTATCCTGCTTTGTTTTCCACTTCTTTCCTACCTATTTCTGGCATCTTGATCTAAGAATTTGAGGTTCTTGACCTTAGGGTCAAGGTCAACCTTCTGGGTCAAGTTAAATCTCAACCTTGACCTAGGTCAAGGTCAACCTCAACCCTGACCTAGGTTAGACCTCAACCCTGAACCAGGGTCCAAATTTCAAAATTTGAAGGTTTTCAGATGTCAGGTTTCAGAAAAAATTATTTCCCGCTTTCAGGTCAGTTGTTTCAGGCTTCAAACCGGTAAACTCTTAAATGATATTTAATTTAGGTCCACTTCTAAGGGTATAGGCTTAATGGGAATTTATTTCTCCTATGTCAGCCTCTCTAGAAGTTTGTGCCCTAGACTAGTGTATAAGATAAAATATGGATGGGGTCCTAGAACAATGGTTTGCACATAAAAGAGACCCCAAAACCAATATTTTACACATACATGAAATTATAATGATATGGAAAGTAAATGTAGAAGGAAAATGTTGAAATGAAGATATAAAGGTACTTACCTCTGAAAAATAATCGACTGGAAACCCTGTTAAACAGTCTCAAAAACTATTGATTTTCGCAACCAAAAACCAAAACTGTGAGATCTACAAAACCTAGAAATATTTTTCCGATTTGAGGGAGGTCATCCTTGACCTAGATAGTAGGGAAAGGTCTTACCCCAGGGTAGGATCCTACCCCTCACTAAAGGTCATCCTTGACTCAAAACAACTTTGACAAAAATTTTGTTTGCGGATCCTGAAAGTTCGGTGAAAAGGGTATCCAGATTTGCACTTTAATTCACTGTCCCGCACCTTTACCTACAAGAAAAATGGTTTTTTTTGTTGGGGGGAGGGGTTTGCCTTAGTCAAACCCCAATTTAGGAATTAACCTTGAAATTGAATTAAAATTTTAGTAGTAAACAATGTAAATGGAATAATTCACCTTGTAGAATCAAATGTAGGATGTCTCCAATCAATTGTCTTTAGATCTTCAACACCAATCTTTAATGGATCTTGGAATAGGAAGAGGCTTGAATGGATGGATCTTCAACAAGAGGGCTCCATAGATCTTGAATCCTTCAATGGCTACTAATGGATCTCCTTGATGAATTGAATGCTTGAATGCTTGAATGCTTGAATGCTTGATCTTCTTGCTTGAGAGTTCTTGAGCATGAAAACTTGATTCCAAAACTTGATCATGAAAGTGGATGGATCAAATGAGATAGGAAGGCTCCCTTTTATAGTGATCTAGGGCACAAACTTCTAGAGAGGCCACACAAAAAATAATAATTAAGGGCCCATGGTACAAAACTCTAGGTGCACATGGAGAATAAATTAAATTGAAGTCTTGACACAAAACTCTAGAAGGGGACCACCCTTAATATAGAAATAAAAATAATTATTTAAGAGCCTTATCACAAAATTTGAGGTAAGGCCAACCCCAAAGTTAATTTGAGCATTAGGCATAAAACTCGAGAAAGGCTAATCTCCAATAATAAATTAGGAATCCTATAAAAACCTTGAGAAAGGTCCACCTCAAATATTAATTTGATAATTTGACACTTAACCCAAGAAATAGTGGCCCCGAAGAGGGAAAAGACAAGATTTTGATGAAATCCTAAAATTGAAAGCTAACCCCAAGGATCCCAGACCCTAGGGTCAAGGTCGAGGTCGACCATGACCTAGGTCAGGGTTGAGGTCGACCATGACCTAGGTTAGGGTCAAGGTCGACCTTGACCTAAGAGGTCGACATTGACCCTGAGGTCAAGAATCTCAGGTTTGCAATTCAGGATGCCAAGATTATGCCGAGAAGAAGTGGAAAATGGGGCAAAATAGGGGAAAAAGCCAAATCCAAGTCAAATACCCATTCAAGGTGTTCAACATGACCCTAAACCACTTACTCTGAGGGCTAAACATTCTTAACATGGAAGTGCTTCCATTTTAAGATGATACAACTAGTATATAAGGAAGCCTTCTCCTCTCATTTCAATCCATCATCCTCAATCATCAATTGAACAAGCAATCATCAAGCATCCATCAAAAGTAATCATCTACATTCAAGCATTCAAGCATTCAAGTTCTCCATTAAAGATCAAGGATTCAAGCATTCATGCCTTTGAAGGTATTTATTTCAAGCATTCAAGATTCATCATTCAAACCCTAGATCTATCCATCATGGTGGTGTGATCTTCCTTCAAGACCCTTTGTGCATCTTCAAGAGCTATTCATTCTTCCTTTAATGTGGATTCCAAGCAGACAATCATGGAGGTTTTGATTTACATTTATGGTTTTTAATGTTGAGTCTAAGCGTTCATATTAACACATTTGTTTACAGTTCAAATACAATTGCATATCTATTGAATATCATAGCTTCGTTGTTAGATCTACTTCTACTACTTGCTAGCATTCTCCATTTCAATTCTATTTCAAGGTTAATTCCAAAACTGAGGTTTGACCAAGGCAAACCCCTCATCCAAACAAAAAAAACCCTTTTTCCTACAGGTGCAGGTACAAAACAACAAATTACAGAGAAGATTCATATACCCTTTTCGGAAAACTTTTGGGATTTGCAAACATAATTTCTGTCAGAGCAGTGCAGGTCAAGATCGACCTTCATTTGGGTTAAGGTTGACCTGACTCAGAAAAGAAAAAGATTTCTGGGTTTTCTCCATCTCTATGTTTTTGTTCCAGATCTAGTTGCATAATTTCCAAAAACTCAGTACAGACACCAAAAAACAAGTATTTCCAGATCTACTACCTTTCAAGATAAGTGTTTCATTTTATCCTAATGTTTCTAATTTATTGCTTTATAATTAGATCCCCTTTCCCTCTTTATCCATAACAAGTTGATTCCTTTTCGCATTGATCATCTTCTTTCGGTTAATCAATTGGGATCTCCTTGTCTTGGATTAGGAGGTGATATATGTCCACAACATTTTCCAACACACACACACACACACAAGTATATATATATATATATATATATATATATATATATATATATATATATATATATATATATATATATATATATATATATATATATATATATATATATATATATATATATACACACACACTTCTTATATATATTTTTATATCTTATAATATCTTTAATGAAAGCCTCTTCAAGAATGACATAGTTTCCAATATATAATTGTTGAAGTTTTCTTCTTAACAAATCTGATACAATTTACTTGACCTTATTCTTTGCACTTGTCATGGACAAAAATTCGGCAACACTTCACTCACTAGATTTCACATAAATTTGTACATAGTCGGTCATAACTTTTGAATCTCAAATTTTCTTGCCAAACTCTCCAGTGAGATTCTTCAAAAAAAATTTATCACCAACATATCCAAAATGCAACAAAATACAATGGTGTATTTGTGAGATATGGTCCCTGTACTAAGACAATATTTTTTGAGACAGTCACACATTCACCATCAACAAACTACTCTCCTACATTTGAAGATTGGCTCTAATACCATGTTGATTTTGTGAGGATCACTACAAATGTAATAGAACTACTTATTGTATGTGTTTTTCAAAGGCAAAAATCTCTCTTATTTATATTGTGGATGAGTATTTTTATAGTCTTATTATATTAATTTCTCTAACACAGTAATTCTTTAGATATATATAAATTTATGTCTCATATATAATGAATACATACATACATACATACATACATACATACATACATATATATATATATATATATATATATATATATATATATATATATATATATATATATATATATATATATATATATATATATATATATATATATATATATATATATATATATATATATATATCTGTGTGTGTGTGTGTGTGTGTATGTATGTATGTATGTATCTACAATAGTATTGTCTCATAGGTTTATCTGAATGAAGCTACCAAACATCAACGCTTAGAACTTCCAAATGAATGGGTGCTAAATTTTTAGAATGGTGCATTTATCCCCCACTTTAGCAGAAGTATGAGACTTTAGCGGGAGTATAAGACAAAATCATGCTCACAGTAAAGTATATCAAATATATAAGATGATCTTATCAAGGTCAAGGAGACAAGGAAACATCAAGCCCCCAAGTGACTTAAGTCCTCATCAAATCCAAAACTAAGATAAGAGAGACATAGCTCTAAAGAGAGAAAGGAGAGAGAGAGAAGAGTGTGATTACCTAAGCCTAGTAATATTATGTGTCTTATTGTGAACCACACAAAGAAGGCAACACAAAATATGCCATTGAAAGTTCTAGTAGGTTTGTGTGTCATGATAGTCAATCCATCAAGGATCTGTCCTTAAAAAAAATGTATCCAATAAGGGACCCGACAAAGGAATGACTTGTTATAAGGGAAGGTAAGATTTCTTAGGGGTCAACAAAGAAAAGGAAGGATCTATCCTTAAGGAAAGGATATCCATTAAGGGATCCAAAAGAGCAATTTGTCCTAAGGGACGGTAAGCTTCCTTAGGGATCTAAAATCAAAAGAGGATTTATCCTTAAGGAAAGTGTATCCATTAAGGAATCCAAAAGAGAAATCTTTCCTAAGGGAAGGTAATCTTCCTTAGGGATCAAAAAGAAAAGGAGGATATGTTCTTAAGAAAAGTGTATCCATAAGGGATCCAAATGCAAAGCAGCATTGAAATAGAGTGTGTGTGCAAAATGTGAGCAGAGTGTATGCCCCCACGTTAAAGCAATTGCAAGCACCATAACAAGAGTAATTACTTTAACAGAGTGTGCATGCATCCACTAGAAATGTTTCCACTATGAAATGCACCTAAGAAAGGAAAAATCAAGGGAAATGAGCACGTGACAAAAGAGACCACAAAAGGGTCCTACCAACTCTAGGGTCAATATGATCATATGATAATGTAGACACCCTAAATTGTCCTTTTGAATTCTTTATTAACTCAATTAATATTGCCCATAACATTATAGTTCATTTTTTATAAATTGATTATATTTTTTATATTCTTCTATTTATTTAATTAAATTTATTAAATAAATTCACCACCTTTGTATTTAAATTTAATTTAAGTACTCCCTTTAATATATTAAATTTATTTAAATATACGATCCCTCCATATTCCCCTTTTAAATAAAATTTATTTATTTAATTTCTCCATTTTCCTAAAATTCTTCTAAACCTTATTTAAATTAAATATTAATTTAATTTAAATCCCTCCCTTTGCTAAACTTTCCTTTTTAGCTAATTTCCCTCTAATCACACTTAAAAAAGTAATTAAAACCCTTTTAGCCTTAATCACTTGCACACACATGTGACTTTTCTTTTCCTAAGAAAAGCCACCTCTTCATCTTTTTCTCCTCCAATCATTTCAAATTCCTCTCTCTTCCCAATGTTGGTTTCATTGGTGGTTGACTTTTGTATGCTTTTTGCCTTTTAGCCTTTGTGGATCCTATGTGGCTCTTATGTGGATGCCACTTGGATGCCACCTCACCCATTTCAAACCCTAACCCTAACCCTATCTAACATCTTTTTTCCTCTTCAAGAAACCTTAAAAATGAGGCCTCACTCCTCATTTGCAACTATTGTAATCTAAAGCATTCTTGAGCACTTGTAGTCTAGAGAACTTGAGCACTTCATAGTTTCATTGTAGCTAAAGTTTCTTTGAGAATTTGCATTAGATAATCTAGATATCACATGTTAGATAATGGAAATAATCTAGTTTTTGTTTCAATCTTGCATTTCCTTTATAGCCTAGTCTTGAATTTCTCCTTCTTAGATTAATCTTGCATCTTTCATTTTAGTTTAATCTTGCATTTTTCATCCTTTAGATCAATCTTTGCATTTTTCCATTTGGTGAAGCTTGGGGAAATTTCTTCATACTTGCTCACAATCACTTCACTCATCATAGCTTGCATCTTAATATTTCTAATTCTTTCGCATGCAAGCTTCATAGTGGGATTATTATATGGTGTTGGTAGAGCACACCCACAAATTCTCTAAGAGAAAATGAAACAAGTTTTATTGGGTGCCTTTGTTTTAGCTCATCGGAGGTTATGAAAATTTTAGTGTGTTGTGAGTTTATTTTGAATATATTTAGTGTAGGTTGAATCTGTGTTTTGCTTAACTTTGCATGTTTTAGCTTGCAACACATTAACATGATTTTTACTACATACAGATAATATGTGAAATATTATGTCAAAATGAAATGTCATCATCCCCCAAAGGAAGTAGAACTACAACACAATGGAAGAAAATCACGTAAGAGTTACGAAGATGAGTCTTTTTGGACCAGCATCACGAAGACCAAAAATAATTGGTGTCTACCATTTTGCATCATCCCTAAGAAGACAACATAAAGGCCTATTATGAACAATGGCACATGTATAACATGTAATGACATATAGAAGAAGAGAGATACACATAGAGGAATGTTTAAAACATGACGATTCCTTTATCACCTTGCGTCAACAAAGCAACAAGGTCATTTAAAGAAATCTAAACAAAACATGTAACAAGCAGCACATCATGAGGGAAGCACATTACAAAAAGAAAATACACAAAATCTACAACAAAAAGGAGCTAGTCAAGTGAATCGCTTGCCCCCTATATCAATCAATAGTGTTTAGGGAAGGTGGGAAACTCGCAAGAGGAGAAACATTGAGCTCGACAAATGGAACAATAGTCCGTTCCAAACAAGGACTATGTTGTGAAGATAGGTCACTATATTCATTATTGGGAGTGATAGATAACTGTTGTGGAATCATAACTGGTAAATCATGATAAATATCAATAGTCTCATATTCATCAGAATCACTAGCATGAATATCATTGTTAGCATCATAAACAACATCATCAAGAGTATCTTCATCATCAAGATTAATTGTAATAGAATCCAAGATACAAGTTTGTTCATTTTTTACTTTTTTAAAAAAATTCACTTCCTCCATAGGCTCAAGCATGGGCTGATCAAATATAAGTGAAACATGAGGAGGTCTATGAGGTGAAGAAATGTTTTGTGAAGAACTCTGATGAGATCTAGCATGACACTTGCGATGATGATCACAAGCATGATAGTTATGTTTGGTCTTTCTATAAATTTGGTTTGGAATAAGATCAATCAACATTGGGTCCTTTCCTTCTTTTTTATGAAGAACTGAAGGAATGACACTAGGTTGAGAGATGGGCTGAGAAGTATGCAAATAAGAAATAAGAACAGGAGGTATAGGTGGTGTAAGAAGAAGTCCACATCTAGGATCATCCTTAGGCTTGCTAAGTTCACAAATATTTTTAACCTTGCAGGCTTGGTATGCTCAAAATAGATAATCAGGATGAGTTTGAGTTGGTTGAGGAATGGAAGGCCAAAATAAATCAAGCTCAACTAAGTCTTGAAGCACATAAGGTTGATAAAGACTATGATTAATAATAATTATCTCCCCATTATAAGGTAATTTAACACATTGATGAATAGGAGAAGCCACAAATTTTATTGAGGTAAGCTAAGGAAGACCAAGTTTGACTTCAAATTGTTCAGAGGTGGGAATGGTAGTGAAAGTAGTGTCTAGGGTTTTACCCCCAACTTCCATAGGAAAGGAAATTGAGCCATGGGAAGGATAAATTAAATCATTGCAAGTTTGAATCAAGACATCAGATTTATCATAAAAATCTTTTTTCAATTGTTTACTAAAAAGATGCTCTTCAATTATCACATCCACTATGCAAGTGGGATCAACAATGTTACCATGGGAAGGAATGCTATTAACCCTAGCAACAATGTAGAGAGGACCATCATGTGCTTTAATTGTCTTAGAAGGATCAAAGGTAATGCAAGAAAGAGGATTTTGAGGTTTAGTTTTAGAATGCTCAACTTTATTGACATAATTATTAGCTTTAGTAACTTTCTCATCATAGTCAATGCACTGGGTAGAAGAAGGTTGATAACAATATTGGTTGAATGAGATGGAAAAGGATTTGTGTAGATTTGTGAATTTTGATTAGGAGGTGCAAATGATTTATTTCCTTGATTAGTAGCACCATCAACAGATATAGCCTTGGAATCAATAAGGTCTTGAACAACACTTTTCAATTGAAAACACTTTTTAGTAACATGACCAGGTTGACGATGGTATTGATAGGATCCTTTGAGATCAAAGTATTTGGACTTAGGTTTGGATGGGTCAATTGGTTTGATAGGAGCAAGTGTTAACATATTAGAATTCATTAAATTCATCATCACATTATGAAAAGATTCAAATATATGAGTATAAGTACGAGTAGGTATAAACACAGAAGACAAAGGAGCCACACCTTTGGATTTGTTTTCCACTTGTTCATCAATAGTGTTGGATGAATTTTTTATTTTGATATAGTTGCTCAATTTTTTATTTTTTTTGAAATTGGATGCCTCATCACTCTTATCAATAAGAATAGGATCCATTGGAGTGGTTCTCTCAAATTGACTCACTTGTAGTTGATAATAATGAAGCACTGCACACAATTGTGAAAATGAAGAAAACTCAAAAATAAGAATCTTATCTCTAATGTATTTTTTTAAATTAGCAATAAAATGTGTTGTATATTGACATCAAGTACATGATAAGAAATTTAAGCATGAAAATGCTTAAATATACGAATGAAATCACTAAATTTTTCTTTAACACCTTGTTAACGATGCATTAAATCAATCAAAGAAATTTTAGGACCAATGTTGTTTTGAATTTATTGAATGAAAGTATTAGAAATCTTGTAGGAGTCAATGGAATAAGGAGATAAGGAACAATACAATTTCAAGGCTTTGTGTTGAAAGGTTATAGTAAAAAACCTTGTCATTAACCTATAGTCATGAGGTAAATCACTACACAAGGTTTGGAAAGTTTTGACATGATTCATTGGATCACCCTTACCATTATAAGTGTCAAGATGAGGAATCTCAATACTTTGTGCGATAATAGCTTAGATAATATCCATATAAAAAGGAATATCAATGTCACAAGTAGGAATGTTGAACTTTGATTGAGTCATAGAAGCAATTTGTTCTTGCAAAGAAGACACATCTTGAACCAAGCTATTGATAGTGGAACAAGTAGAAGAAATGGGAGGATACATATGAGACATGTTAGGAGTATTTTTGGAAATGGAAGGAATGTGTGAATATGAAAAAGGAACACTATAATAAGTAAGCATGGATGAAGGAAATGATACACATGAAAACTTGAAGGAATACAAGGAAGAATAGGATTAGGAAGAGTCACATGTGTAGGACTGGAAGTTTGAATTGAAGTTGTGATGATATGCAGAGAAAAAGTGGAAACACTGGGAATGGAAGTAGAATAGGAAAAGAGGTTTCAACCCTTGTTGTAGGTGGAATGATACCTAAATATTGTAGTGCCCACCCATAGTTTTATTTTCAGTTTTATATTGCCAAACTCTTTTAGGCCACTTTTATGTGTGTGTTGATATTTCAGTTATAATGTGGTTTTGGATGTATGACATTACATGGTGATTTTGATGATTGAATAATTATGGATATTATATTTATGTAGTTAGATGATACATTAGTTATTTAATGATGATAATTTACATGTTTTAAATGATGTTTATGGTTATGATTGTACTTACTATTAGAATAACTGAGAGGGGGGTGAATCACTTATCCACAGTCCCAAATACAAAATGTAAAACTTCTAAACAAATTCAGCTTATTCTACAGATCGGTAAACAATAATACTAAACTATCTGTACTTTTATTGATTACCAGTTAATTGTTCATAGTGATTACCAACCAAATCAGATATGAAATATGTAAAGTATGACAATCAATAAATCACCACAATAAACACATAACACTAGAGATTTAACGTGGAAACCTTGTTAAGGGAAAAACCACTTGGGATCGGTAACCCAAAAATTGTTCACTCTTCTGAAGTGAGCTCGGTGAAGAGCTTGGTGAACTACAACTGATTTAGAACCTAATTGAAGATCTATGATTTAAGATCACTGAGCTGATTGATTAGATATGTAAGATGATTAAATCAGCATTATGTTGTCATTGATGTCAACTAGTTTGACAACACTTATCTTGTAAGTTACTATACCGAAACATCTGTAGAAAAGGAGTGAAAGAGATGAAGAACAAAAATATCTGAATGAGGAAGATGTATATGATAGATGAGGATAAGGAATACATTGAGTAACTTGTTGACGAGTCTATGACCTTATGATATTGACTTGATTATGTTGCATTCATCTATGATGAGGAAAAGAGTTAAAAGACACAAAGCAGTGTTGTCGGTTGATGAAGCATTTTAGTATACACTGATAGAGTGTAGTGTATACCAAGCACAGTGTAAACTGAGCTTGTGTTCATCGATGCATTTCTTGGTTAACTGAACAGAATAGAAGAACTAAATGATTAGTTTAGCCGATAAGGATTGATGAGTTGGACAGTGTATGATTACGAGGTAAGAGATAATGTTTGTTACGAAGATCGACATCTAACATAATTCAAAGAAGATCAAATGGACTAAAATGAAATGTGTTATTGACATGCTAACCAAGGAAGGTTAAAGAAAAAAAATCAACGAAGATGATTAAGCGGTAAAATCTGATGGAGAAGAAAATGGTTTACTTGTCTATTTAAGAGACTAGAATTTCATAATGAAAAACATGCCAGAAGAAGGAGACTGTACAATTATCACGTGAACAAGTTTTCATGCATGCCTGATCAAACTGGTTATTAAGAATCGAACTACAGAGTTTTTACCAAGCGACAGGAAGCTATTACTGAGCGATAGTAAGTTACTAAATATTGATTGAAACAGAATTATTTTAATGATCAAAGGATTTGAATGAGCCTAACATTGATCTATACATCTGCAATTGAAGTTTTATTAAGGTAGATCACCTACTATTACACTTTAACCATTGTATACAGTCAAATCTCTTATCTGAGTGGACTAGAAAGTCTTTTATGTATCATTCATAGAATGAACATTGTTATCCTATCAACCCCATAGTGAATGTTGGTTGGACAATAACAATTGGTCTAAAATCCTCTAACAAGGTCACACCTAACAGTGTGTTTGTAACCTTTAATAGGGTTGGGTCTTCACTGACCTCACTTTAGAAGAGTGAAATTTTTTGGGTTGATGGTCCTAGGTGGTTTTTCTCTTCACAGGGTTTCCACGTTAAATCTCTTGTGTTATGAGTTGATTGTGATATTTTTTTTATGTCATACTTACATGTTGCATATTGGATTTGATCGATGATCACTATATGTTTTAGACTGGTAATCGGTAAAAGTACAGACAGTAAAGTATTTTAAGTTACCAAGTAGCAGAAGTTTTAAGTATTTGTTTTTGGATTATACATTTTGTATTGGGACTTTGGATAATTGATTCACCCCCCTCTCTGTTATTCTAATAGAGCCAACCCTGTTAAAGGTTACAAAACACACTGAAAGGTGTGACCTTGTTAGAGGATTTAACACTAACCATTATCATCCAACCAACATCCACTATGGGGTTGATAGGCTAATGAATGTACATTCTATGAATGACATTACAAGACTTTCAAGTCCACTCAGTTAAGATATTTATCTAATTACAATGGTTAAACTATAACAGCAGGTGATCTGATTACAATACAACTTGATTTGTAGATGTTTAGATCTATATTATGCTCATTCAAATCCTCTAATCAATATATCAATTATGTTTCAACAATATTCAATGACTTACTGTCTCTCGATTATAGCTTTCTGATGCCTGGTAATCTCTGTAATTTAGTTCTCCTTTAACCAGTATGATCAGGCATGCATGAAGCTTGTTAATGCAATATCACTGCAGTTTTCTTCCTCCGGCATCCATTTCATTATGAAACCCTAGTCTCTTAAATAGATAAGTAAACTATTTTATTTTCATCCATCAAATTTTTTCGCTTAATCTCCTTCGTTGATTTTGCCGCTTAAACCTTCCTCGGTAGATGTGTTTCAATTCTGTCCTTTAGATCTTCCTTGAATTTTGGTAGTCGTTGATCTTATAACAAACTTTATCTTTCCACATCGTGATCATACACTTTACAGGTCATCAACTTCTGTCGGCTAAACTCATCATTTAGTTCTTTTGTCCTTACTCGGTTAACAAAGAAATGTGTTGGTGAACAAAAGCTCAGTTTATACTATGCTCGGTATACACTACACTGCTCAGTGTATACTGGAATGCTTCATTAACCGACCACACTACTTTGTAACATTTTTCTTCTATCTCCATAACAGATTAATGCAAACATAATCAAGTCAACAATATGAAGTCATAGACTCATTAATAAGTTACCAAGAGTATCCCTTATCCTCATCTGTCATATCCATCTTCCTCAATGTAGATATCTTAGTTCTTCATCATTCTCTTCTCTTTTACAGATGTGTTAGATATTTGCAACTACCATGATAAGTACTTGTCAAAACTAGTTGACATCAATGACAACATAAAATTGATTCAATTATCTTACATAACACTTCAATGTTCAGTGATCTCTAATCACTTGTAGTTCTTTAATCATGTTCTAAATCAATTGTAGTTCATCAATCTCTCCCTTTGGCATTGATGGCAACTCAAGAAATATGAAGTATACCATACACATACCAAACATGTATTCTACAACTCTATAAACAAATGTCATAGCTTGGTGTAAGCTCTCCCTAGCTTAATATGTTTAATCACTACGTTACATAACAACATTGCAAGTGTAGACTATCTTCTGCAGATATGAACTTTGCAACTCTCATATTCCTTCTTCTATTCTCAGTAACTGATCTTCAACACTCTCCCTGACTTTCTTAGATTGTCTCTCCCTTAGATAGATGTTCCAATATTCTCCTTGGTTATCATATTGTTTATCTCTCCCTTTGAAAATAATGCCAAAGAAAAAATTAAACATATAGCTCTGTAGTAGCCATGTTACTTTCTGTTGTTTAGTTCATTTACTATATCTCAGTATACTAATTATGCCACTAGTTTCTCAAGTCTTTCACAACCTTAGATAGAATCCAAAGTGTGAACTATGCTGCATCAATAGGAATGATCTTCTGATAAGATTAGGCTGATGCACCCTCTAGATCACATTAATGGCCAGTAGACAGGGGACAAACCCCAAGTCTAGTCCTCAAGTATTCAAATGTATCCTTTAGTAGAGGCTTGGTAAATATGTCTACAAGTTTCTCTTTAGATGTAACAAATTCTAGCTTCACTTTCTTCTCCTATACTTGTTCTCTTAAGTAGTGATACTTGATAAATATGTGCTTTTTTTTTAATGCATCACTGGATTCTTTGAAATGTTTATAGCACTGGTGTTATCACAATATATAATCATCAGCTCAGTGATTACCTCATTCATCCCTTCCAACACTTGCTTAATATATGAAATATTTGAACAGTTTGTAGCAGTAGCAACATACTCTTCTTCGGTTGTAGACTGGGAAATAGAAGACTTCTTCTTACTTGTCCAGGTAACAAGTCTTTCACCAAAGAAAAATGCTCCTTCGGTTGTGCTTTTTCTGTCATCCACATTTCTAGCCCAATCAGCATCGGTGTAGACTCTTAGTTCAAATTTGCCATCCTTAGGATACCATAATCCATAGTCCTCTATTTTCTTCAGGTATCTTAAGATTATCTTTGTAGCAACCATGTGTGACTCCCTAGGATTTGTAGAAAATCTTGCAACAATCCCCACAACATGTGCAATATTTGGTCTACTATGCACTACATACATTAATTTACCAATCATAGATCGGTACAGTGTCTAGTTCACCTCTGTAGTTTCATCATCTTTAGTCAGTTTGTAGCCTGTGACCATCAGTGTTCCAATTGGTTTAGCATCTTCCATGCCAAATGTTCTCAGTACTTCTTTGATATACTAGGATTGTGTGATGAATATCCCATCATTCTACTGAATAGCCTACAGTCCTAGAAAGAACTTAATCTCTCCAAACATAGAAATTTTGAATTCTTTTCTCATCTCATCAGCAAATGATTTACATATGTGATATTGTCCTCCAAAGATAATATCATCCACAAATATTTCAGCAATCAGGATAGTATCATCTGATTCTCCTTTCATAGACAGATTGTTGTTCTCACTAGTTCTAACAAATCCAATACTTAACAAATGAGTATGCAACCTTTCATACCAGGCTCTTAGTGCTTTCTTTAAACCATATAAAGCTTTATGTAATCTACATACCATGTCTTTCTTTTTTGGATCTACAAACCCTTCTGGTTTTTCTATGTAGACTTCTTCTTCAAGTATCCCATTCAGAAATACAGACTTAACGTCCATTTGATAAACTTTAAACTTCTTGTGTGCTGCATAGGCCAGTAACATTCAAACTCCTTCTAGTCTAGAAATAGGTGCAAAGGTCTCACCATAATCAATTCCTTCCTCCTGTGCATATCCCTTGCAAACTAGTCTGGCTTTATTCCTTGTATACTCTCCATTTTCATTCAGCTTGTTTCTAAAGATCCACTTAGTACCGATAATATTCTTATCTTTAGGTCTAGGTACTAAGGTCCATGTCTTATTTTTCTCTATATGTGCAATCTCCTCAGTCATTGCATTTATCCATTCTTCATTCTCCAATGTAACCTTAACATTTTTCAATTCAAACTCACAAACTAAGCATGTAACTTGTCTTGAATTAATTCTTGTTTGCATGCCAGCTTGCTTGTTGCCAATGATTTGGTTCTCAAGATGATGTCTCCTAAAAAATCTTTCCAGTACCTGATCTCTTCTTTGTTGTTCATCCTCTTCAAGTTCAATTTCTTTCTCGATAGCCTCTTCAAGATCATCAGTGTTCCTTTCCTGTTCCTTGGCATTGTTTTCCTAACGCCTGATTGACACAGTCTGCGGCTTCGGTTGGTACTCTGGATGTTCAATGTAAGTGAATCTACCATAATATTCTAGTTCCCTAATGTTCTCTTCACCATTATTATCATCAAACTCATCAACCTTGACATTAGTACTTTCGATCATTTTATTAGTAACTCTATTTAGACACTTATATGCTTTGCTTTTAGTGGAATATCCAAGAAATATCCCTTCATCACCTTTTGAGTCAAAATTTCCATTTCTTTCATCTTTAAGAATAAAGCATTTACTTCCAAAAATTTTGAAATAACTTACAGTGGGTTTGTGACAAAACCATAACTCATAGGGTGTTTTGTTAGTGTCCTTCTTCAGTTGTACTCGGTTCAGAACATAAATAGTTGTGCTAACTGCTTCTCTCCAGTAATTCTAAGCCAAATTCTTCTATATCATGAGTGTCCTTGCACAATAAACAATTGATCTATTCCTCCTTTCAACAATGCCATTCTATTGAGGTGTTCTCGGTGTAGAAACTTATCTTTTAATACCATGCTCATTACAATAGTTAGTAAATTCATCAGAAATAAATTCACCACCTCTGTTAGATCTTAAGTATTTTAGTTCCTTCCTGGTTTCTTTCTCTACTGTTGCTTTATACCATTTAAACATTTTAAATGCCTCTGATTTTTCTTTTAAGAACATCACAGTCATCAATCTAGTACAATCATCAACAAACAAAATGAAATACCTATCTCCATAGTAGCTCTGTGTTCTCATGGGACCACCTAGGTCGATGTGAACTAGCTCCAAAATTCTCTTTGTTGAATAATCTTTTCTCTTAAAACTAGATCTTTTCATCTTACCTTTTTGACATTGATGACACATTACATGATCCGGCTTTGTTAGGCTAGGCAGACCTCTAACCCTTTTCTTTCTACTGATCTTGATCATGTTGTCAAAATTTACATGGCATAACCTTTTATCCCACAACCATGCATCCTCATTTTTCATCATTAAACAAGAAGACTTATCATTATCAAGATAAAACAAGTTACTTTTTGTTTGTGCTCTTGTTCCAACAAGTTTTCCTCTTTCATCAAATATCTTCACTGTCTTTCTCTCAAAAGCTACATGGTGGCCTGAATTGTTAAGCTGTGCCACACTTAGCAAATTATAATTTAGTCCTTCTACCCAATAAGAATTATCAAATTTGATTTTATCATTTATCAGTAAAGATCCCTTTCCTCTAACCATACAAGGTGTATCATTGCCCATTTTTACAGATCCTCCATTATATTGCTCAAGATGATCAAATTTTTCTTCATCACCAGTCATGTGATGGGTACAACTATTAGGAATAAGGTGTCTCAACCTTGGATAATTCCTATTCTTATTATTTGTTTTGTAAAATATATTTCTTGCAAATAATGTAATTACGTGTGAGTGTACATGTCTAGTTGGCATGTTGATGTGTCACTCCACTTGATGTGCCGGCATCTTGAATTGTGTGTAAGGAGATTATGGCTAAAATGGTTATGACGGATTCCTATGACATGTAAGAGCTATGTCTGGAAGATTCAATGATAGTTGAATACATGTGGGAACTGATAAAATTGAGTACTGTACACTCTTCCCCAATTGCAGGGTTCCTATTTTCTCAGAGAATGGTAAAACCCTAATACGACTATCTTTGGAAGTTGCCCTAAAAAGGAAGCGCATGATATAAGCATTTTTTAGGATTGCGAAGAGAGGAGAAGTTAGTGTATTGTTGAAATGTTTTATGCTACCATGATTTGTCTTCAAGAGTTGGAAAAATCTTCTGAAAGAACTTGCATTGCAAATGTATTGTAAACTGTAATAGTTTTGATTAATACACTGTGCAGGGTTTGGAGTGCGAGGGTTTTTACCGAAAGGTTTCCCTAGGGTAAATCATTGTGTCATTCTCTATTTTTTGTATGCATGGTATATGGCTACAATATCATTGTTAAAGTAGTTAACGAATCTGAAATTGTAAGGATTTAAAAGAATTTGCACAATACTTTCCTTTAGAGATTAGTGTAGGAAGCTATTTTTGCACCTGAGTTTCCTTACAAGTGGTATCAGAGCCTGATCAAATTTTGATCCTAGTTTTTGGGTAGGGTTTTTTGAGCTAATCTCAAGTTGAGTGGGATTTTTGTGCAGAGCATTCTAAATCTTATTTGTAGATTGAGATGGCAAGTTCCTCATACAGTAGAATGGAGTTGGAGAAATTTAATGGCACTAATTTCAAGTTGTGGAAACTCAAGATGGAAGACATGCTTGAAGACCGTGATCTATGGGAGGCTACTTCACTTGATGTGAAACCTGTAGTGATATCTCAAGTGGATTGGGAGATCAAGGATCATAAGGCTAAGGGTCTCATCAGACTCTGTCTAGTAGATGTCATTCTTCTGAATGTTCTTTATGAGACTACTGCAAATTCTTTGTGGAAATGGCTTGGGTTTGTGTATCAGGCCAAATCTTTGGTGAATAAGTTGTTCCTGAGAAAGAAGTTGTATTCTTTAAGAATGGAGGAAGGTGGATCTGTAACTGATCATCTCAACGCATTCAATTTATTGATTGCACAGTTGGCATCATTCGGTGCCAAGATCAAGGAGGAGGACCATTGTATGACCCTTCTTTGTTCCTTGCTGGATTCATGGGACCATCTTGTAATGGCTCTCAAAATTACTATAGTCACATTCTATATGGATGATGTGGTGTCTTTGTTGCTATCTGAGGAGATGTGAAGAAAGACTTTGGATTCATCTAAGGAAGCCCTTGTTGTTTGTAGGAGATCCAATGACAAAGGAAAGAAAAATGAAAACAAGTCAAAGAATGGAAGATCTAAATCCTATGGGAGTTCTAAGACTCCTGGAAAGTCCAAGGTGAAATGTTGGAACTGTGATAAATCTGGGCACTTCCGAAAGGACTGCAAAGAACCAAAGAAGAAGAAGAAAGGCTCAGATTCAGCTTCTGAAAAATCTCAAGAAGATGGAGATGCTTTTATTGCAGCTTTGGCAGCCCATGCATCTGATGATGTGTGGTTGGTAGACTCGGGTGCTTCTTTTCACATGACCTCTCATCGAAACTAGTTCTCAAAATATGAAGAGTTTGATGGTGGAAAGGTGTACTTGGGTGATGATTCTCACCTAAAGATAGTTGGACGTGGAAGGGTCACTATCAGATTTCCTGATGGATGAGTAAAGGGAATCAACGGAGTTATGCACATTCCAAGTTTGGCATGAAACCTATTATCTGTAAGTATGCTGAATGATGTAGGTGTGTAGGTTGTTTTTTTGAAAGAAGGATGCAAGATGATGAGAGGATAGATAGTGCTTGCGAGGGGTACTAGGAGAGGTACCTTATTTCAACTAGATGCATGTATTCCTTTATGTAATAGTTCTTCATCCTCACCATCTGAATGAGTAGTGAAGAAGTCTATGGTTATTGGTTCTGATGGCAACGCAAACACTTTGGAAGGTAAGCTTCCTGCAGAAAAGACAATGTTGTGGCATATGAGATTTGGCCACATTGGTGAAAAGGGTCTCAGAAACTTGAAAAATAAAAACCTCATTGAGGGGTTAAATGATTGCAATCTCAAGTTTGACTTCTGCGAACATTGTGTCTATGGTAAACAAAATCATGTTTAGTTTTACTCTAGTTCTCACAAATCTTCTAATGTTTTGGATCTTATTCATTCCGATGTATTTGGTCCTATAAAATTTCCTTCAATCTCCAAGTCTATATTTTTTGTATCTTTCATAGATGATTACAGTAGAAGGACTTGGATTTATTTCCTTAAAATTAAGACACAAGTCTTTAGTCGGTTCAAAGAATTTAAAGCTCTTGTAGAGAATCAGACTAGTAAGAAGATTAAGTGTGTGAGAACTAACAATAGTGGTGATTTTTTCTCAGTAGAGTTTGAACAGTTCTATAAAGAACAAGGTATTGAGAGGCATAAGTCAACTCCTTATACCCCACAAAAAAATGGAGTTGTAGAGAGAATGAACAGGACACTGATGGAGAAGGCTAGGAGTATGCTTAGTGGAGCTGGTTTAGAACAAAGGTTTTGCGCTGAAGCTGTGGCCACTACTTGCTATCTGGTTAACAGATCTCCTACATCAGCTCTTGTTGGTAAGACACCCATGGAGGTGTGGTATGGTAAGAAGCCTTCAATTAGACATCTTCATGTTTTTGGTTGTGAAGCTTATGCACATGTTCCAAAGGAGAAAAGATCTAAGTTGGAAAACAAAGCTGTCAAATGTATTTTCATCGAATACAGTGTTGGTGTGAAAGGATACAAGCTTTGGGATCCTGTGACTAGTAAGGTGTTGTATAGTAGAAATGTTATTTTTAGAGAGCTAACATCTTCTCCTATTGTGCTACAACCAGATGAAAAAGAAAAGGAAAAAGATGTTGTTCAGTTGCCTCCTACCCCTGAGAAGACTGAACAGAGAGACCATGTTGGGCCTAATGATGAGGAGAGCTCTAGCAGATCTGATAGTTTAGAAGAAGAGGAAGAACAACCTCAACCTCAGCCCTTAAGGAGATCCATGAGAGAAAGAAAGAAACCATAAAGGTTTGGTTATTCTATGTTAGATTCCAGTTGTGCTTTTGCTTTGATTACTAACACTGATGAGCCTAGATCTGTGAAAGAGGCTTTGGGCATGGAAGATGTAGGTTCCTAGATTGAGGCTATGGATGATGAGATGGATTCATTGGAGAAAAAAAAAACTTGGGACCTTGTACCTTTGTCTAAAGGGAGAAAATCTGTTGGCTGTAAATGGGTGTTCAAGAAGAAATTTTATGCAGATGGTAGTGTTAAAAGGTACAAAGCTAGATTGGTTGCAAAGGGGTATTCACAGGTAGAGGGAATAGATTATGGTGAAATATTCTCTCCTGTTGCAAAGTTGACATCCATTAGATTTATGTTATCTCTTGCTACATCATATGATTTAGAGATAGAGCAGATGGATGTGAAGACAACTTTCCTTCATGGTGATTTGGAGGAAGAGATTTATATGTCACAGCCTGAGCACTACATTGTTAAAGGTAAAGAATCCTTAGTTTGCAGATTAAAGAAATCTCTACATGGTTTGAAACAATCTCCTAGGATGTGGTACCTTAAGTTTGATGCCTTTGTGTTGTCAATTGGATTTGTAAGATCAAAATCAGATCATTGTGTTTATGTCAGAGTTGAAAATGATCACCTTCTTATTGTTGCATTATATATTGATGATATGTTGTTGTTTGGGAAGGGTAAGGGTATGATTTCTGATTTTAAATCTCAATTGTCAGTACAGTTTGAGATGAAAGATCTTGGGGTAGCAAGGTACATCTTGGGTATGGAAATCAGTAGAGACAGGTCTAACAAAAAACTTTGGTTGAGTCAAAGTAAGTATGTAAAGTCTGTGTTGGACAGGTTCAACATGGCAGATTGTAGACCACTATGTGTTCCTATTTCTGTGGGAACAAAGTTATCTGTAGATGATTGTCCAAAATCTCCTAGTGAGGTGGAGGACATGAGTAGAGTACCTTATGCTAGTGAAGTTGGTAGTCTTATGTATGCTATGGTCTGTACTAGACCAAACATTGCCCATGCAGTGGGAGTCCTGAGTCAGTTTATGGCTAACCCTAGATGGGTACATTGGGATGCAGTTAAGCGAGTATTTAGATATTTGAGGGGTACATCAGATTACTCCATATGTTACCATGGTAAATCTTCTAGATCTTTGCATTCAGTTTGTATTCATGGGTTTGTGGATTCAGATTGGGCAGGTGATATTGACAGTAGGAGACCCACTAGTGCTTATGAGTTCACTATGTTTGGTGGTGCTATCAGTTGGATGAATAAATGACAACTTGTGGTTGCTTTGTCCACTACAGAAGATGAGTACATAGTTGCTACTCATGCTTGTAAGGAATCCATTTGGCTTAGGAGATTGTGTTCTAATGTTGGTGTTGATGTAGAACATATTACTATTTGGTGTGACAGTTAGAGTGCTATTTTCCTTGCAAAGAATCCAACTTTTCATGCCAGAATGAAGCACATTGATGTGTAGTTTCACTTTGTGAGAGATATTGTGGAAGATGGAAAGGTAAATTTGGAGAAGGTAGATACTATGAAGAATGTTGCAGATGCATTAACAAAACCAGTGGGCACTAAGAAGTTTAGATGGTGTTCGGATTCTATGGGCCTTTTGGCCTATAGTGGTTAGTTCTTGTTATGTTCCTATTGCTCTTACAAGGTGTTTGACAAGTGGGAGAATGTTAAGAATAAGGTGTCTCAACCTTGGATAATTCTTATTCTTATTATTTGTTTTGTAAAATGTATTTCTTACAAATAATCTAATTAAGTGTGAGTGTACATGTCTAGTTGGCATGTTCATGTGTCACTCCACTTGATGTGTCGGCATCTTGAATTGTGTGTAAGGAGATCATGGTTAAAATGGTTATGATGGATTCCTATGACATGTAAGAGCTATGTTTGGAAGATTCAATAACAGGTGAAGACATGTGGCAACTGATAAAATTGAGTACTATACACTCTTCCCCAATCGTGGGGAAAAAAAATTTTGGGTTCCTATTTTCTTGGAGAATGGTAAAACCCTAATATGGCTATCTTTGGAAGTTGCCCTAAAAAGGAAGCGCATGATATAAGAATTTTTTGGGGTTGCGAAGAGAGAAGTTAGTGTATCATTGAAACATTTTATGCTATCATGATTTGTCTTCAAGAGTTGGAAAAATCTTCTGAAAGAACTTGCATTGCAAGTGTATTGTAAACTGTAATAGTTTTGATTAATACACTGTGCAAGTTTTGGAGTGCTGGGGTTTTTACCGAAAGGTTTCCCCAAGGTAAATTATTATGTCATTCTCTATTTTCTATATGCATGGTATATGGCTACAATATCATTGTTAAAGTAGTTAACGAATCTGAAATTGTAAGGATTTAAAAGAATTTGCACAATAATTTCCTTTAGAGATTAGTGTAGGAAGTTGTTTCCGCACCTGAGTTTCCTTACAAAAACCACTATCAATGATCCATGTATCATTTTTATTAACCTTAGAGATAAGAGCTGTCTCTAAATACCTTTCTTCTTCCTCGAAATCATCCTTCATTGCAACAAACACTACTTCCACATCATCATCTATGTCGGTCTCGATATCATTCTCTTCAACAATACCTTCTTAAATTTATCATTGTTGTCACGGTTGTCTCTGTTGTAGTGTCTATAACTCCCATTATTTCTTCTCCCATAGATTCCTTCACTAGATCGATCCTTGTTTCTATCATATTCTTTCCTATTTGGACATCTAGCAGCAATATGACCAACTTCTTTGCAATTAAAACATGCTAAAGGTAATTTACCTCTATATCTACCTTTTCCTTTAGGTAACCTCCTAGCCATAAGAGCTTCAATATCATCAAGCTCATCATCACTATTACTATCATTATCATCATTATTGCTTCTACTACTAGATTTACCAATCTTCAGAGAAGTCATGAAAGAAGACTCAACAGATGGTACAACACTATTATCAAAGTTATCAAGTTCAAAAGTTGTAAGCCTATCGATCAGACTATCAAGAGTGAGAGTACTACCAGGTGCAGATCTCATTTCATGTATTACAGATATTCTGATAGCATAAATAGGCAATAGGGTTCTCAAAATTTTGCTTACCACTATTTTCTTAGAAATAACACCAACAGATCCTCTGATAGCATTAACTACTTCCTTTATTCAGTTTGTGTACTACACTATATCCTCTCCTTCTTTCATTTTTATATCATTGAATCTTCCTCTTAAACTTTCAGCTCTGGCTCTTTTGACATTTGCATCACCACTGTAAACTAGAGTAAGTTTATCCCACATGTCCTTTGAGGTAGCACAATCCTTGACATCTTCAAATTCAGCATCTGTAAGAGCAGCAACAATCTCCATCATGCTAACATTGTGCTAATGTCTATCTTTTAACTGGTCAAGAGTCAAAGGTCCTATAGGTGGTGCTAAGTAGCCATTCTCCAATAGAGTGAGGGTAGAATTTCCAATTCTAGATATATGTAGTTTCATTCGGCTTTGCCATATTGTGAAATTATCCTTGTTCAACTTTGGCACTTCCCTCGTATACATTTTGTGATATTTCTGCTAAAGTCCTTAAAACTCTATTCCAAGCAACCAATGCTCTGATACCAATTGTTAGAATAACTAAGAGGGGGGTGAATCAGTTATCTGTAGTCCCAAATACAAAATGTAAAACTTCTAAACAAATTCAGCTTATTCTACAGCTCGGTAAACAATAATACTAAACTGTCTGTGCTTTTACCGATTACTAGTTAATTGTTCATAGTGATTACTGACCAAATCAGATATGTAATATGTAAAGTATGACAATCAAAAAATCACCACAATAAACAAATAACACAATAAATTTAACATGGAAACCTTGTTAAGGGAAAAACCACTTGGGACCGGTAACCCAAAAATTGTTCACTCTTCTGAAGTGAGCTCGGTGAAGAGCCAACCCTGTTAAAGGTTACAAAACACACTGTAAGGTGTGACCTTGTTAGAGGATTTAACACTAACCATTATCATCCAACCAAGATTCACTATGGGGTTGACAAGATAACAAATTTACATTCTATGAATGACATTACAAGACTTTCAAGTCCACTTGGTTAAGAGATTTATCTGATTACAATGGTTAAACTTATAATAGCAGGTGATCTGATTACAATACAACTTGATTTACAGATGTTCAAATCTATATTATGCTCATTCAAATCCTTTGATCAATATATCAATTTTGTTTCAACAATATTCAATGACTTACTGTCTCTCGATTATAGCTTTCTGACGCTCAGTAATCTCCGTAGTTTGGTTCTCCTTTAACCAATATGATTAGGCATGCATGAAGCTTGTTCATGTGATATCTCTACATTTTTCTTCCTCTGGCATTTGTTTCATTGTGAAACCCTAGTCTCTTAAATAGACAAGTAAATCATTTTCTTTTCATCCATTAGATTTTGCCGCTTAATCTCCGTCGTTGATTTTTCTGCTTAAACCTTCCTTGGCAGATGTGTTTCAATTCTATCCTTTAGATCTTCCTTGAATTTTTCTAGCCGTTGATCTTATAACAAACTTTATCTTTCCACCTCATGATCATACACTTTACAACTCATCAAATTATGTCGGCTAAACTCATCATTTAGTTCTTTTGTGCTTACTCGGTTAACAAAGAAATGCATCAGTGAACACAAGCTCAGTTTTTACTGTGCTCGGTATACACTACACTGCTCGGTGTATACTGGAATGCTTCATTAATCAACCATACTACTTTGTAACATTTTTCTTCTATCTCCATAACAGATTAATGCAAACATAATCAAGTCAACAATATGAAGTCATAGACTCATCAATAAGTTACCAAGAGTATCCCTTATCCTCATCTATCATATCCATCTTCCTCAATTAGATATCTCGGTTCTTCATCTTTCTCTTCTCTTCTACAAATGTGTTAGATATTCACAACTACCATGATAAGTACTTGTCAAAACTAGTTGACATCAATGACAACATAAAACTGATTCAATTATCTTACATAACACTTCAGTGTTCGGTGATCTCTAATCACTTGTAGTTCTTCAATCATGTTCTCAATCAATTGTAGTTCATCACTTACCCCATACTTGCATGTGTATGGTTATCATGTATGCTTTTACCTTTTTGTTTGATGTGTTTGATATGGTTGAGGGATGAAGTCATAGTTACCTGCTTGCGAGATCCACATGATGTCCCGATCCCCACCATTGTCTGTTATATATGTATGTGTACATGTTGGTCTTTAATGAAGGTTTGTAGGTACCAGGCATGGACTTCCCTTAATTGTCAAGATGAGCGTGCCTTATCACAAGTTTCAATGGTAAAAGAGGGGAGATAATATTCAAATCCAAATCCCAACCTAAGATATTCTATTGTCCTAAAATAGTGGACAAGATTCTGATATTTTACCCTTCCCGAATTCATCTAGGTGACGTTAGTTTATAGTCCTTTCCTTGAGCATGGTTATGGTTCTTTAAGTTCAGTTTATTTCTGGTTGATGGTTATGATTGCTATAATTAGATAATTTATTTAGATTAATTGTGTAATTTTAAATTAGATTTTTCTATTTTTATCTATTTAAATGTGGGAGTATTTAATTAATAAAAATTAATTAAATATATTTATTAAATTTAATGATTTAATTAAAAGGCTTATTGTGGAAATAAAGCTATTTAATTAATGAAAATTGATTAAATACATTCACTTTAAATGTAATTATTTATAAATTCAACTTTACAAATAAAATATATTTATTAATTAAAAAATTAAATAACATGTGGAAAATAACATTAGACTAAATGTTACTATTTAATTTAATTCAAATGCAATTAAGTTGCATAATCAAATTGAAATAAAAATAAAAATAATAATTAGTCAATTTTGAGTTAAGTGGATTAACAGAAATAAAATAGAAAATAGACTTGAGTTCAAATCTGTAATTGGAAGAATTGATGGAAACAAGGCTAAGAGT